>JAMKCH010051047.1:0-10647 GCA_023653785.1 Ophioderma brevispina
AGCACAGAGGGTTTTTCCATGAAAAATTTGCTCAATTTGGTTGTACTTTTTTTGACTCACCCTGTACATTCAGTGTTTGTCCTGGGGGACGTGGGCACTGCTAAACTGTCTAATGACCGCTGTCACGGGAGGGAACTTGTGGTCGCCTGCTCTGCAGCAGAAATTATTACGATGTTGATGAATGGCATACTGATACATGCAATTGGAGGAGTATGTTTTTTTTTTCAATATTATAAATCAATGTTTAAGATCATTATTTTGGGGTTTAAATTCAATGATATAGACCAAATGGTTAATTAGACCAAGTAGATATTAGACCAGATGGACATTAGACCAATTGGTGTATTAGACAAATGGATATTAGATCAATGGACATTAGACCAAATGTGATATTAGACCAAATGGGTATTAGACCAGATGGATATTAGACCAATGGCTATTAGACCATTAGGTATTAGACCAAATGGATATTAGACCAAATGGATATTAGACTACATGGGATATTAGACGCAAATGGTATTAAGACCAAATGGTGGTTTGTGTTTTATTAGACCAAAATGGCATAGACAAAATGGGTATTGAACTAGATGGGCATTAGACAATGTATTTAGACATTCTGGTTGTTAGATAAATTGGATGTTAGACTAAATGACTATTAGACAAATTTGTATAGACAATATGTTTAGACGAATTGGAAGTTAGACCAAATGGCTATTAGACCAAATGGGATTGACCAAATGGCAATAAACCCCTGCGACAGCCGGCAGGAGGCATCCAAGGACGGGTCAAGCTTCTGGGCTTAGCCCCCCCATACGGTCAAGCATACTCCACCTATGAGCAGCACAGGGCTAGCGCCGTCGATCTCAGGGCATGGGGCATACAGGGTAATGGGGAAAAGCCCTTTGTGGGGGTTCAGGGGCAGAGACCCCGGAACCTTGAGTTCCAACATGTTCGAGTTTTTCGGAGATGGTTAGTACTTATCTTGCAGCAATGAACTATGCTGAATGTTTGCAGGGGTCCAGGGGCAAGCCCCCAAAACTCTTGGGTTTTTTAGCATGTTCAGGGCATCCGGAGAGCTCTCGGTTTTCTCACATTCATGAGTGAGTGAGGAGTGAGTATTAAAAATTTACGACACTCAACACTATGTGTCATATCGTGTCATTTACAATTAAATATAAAAACGATGCAATATTAAACTTAATTTCAATTCAAATACAATTTACATATTACAAAAGGATACACATCATATAGTGATGAACTCAGATCATCACCTATCCATGTATAAAACAAATAAACCAACTAATTGCAAAGATCACTTAGAAAACATGGCATCAGTTTATAAAAACAAGTTCAAAAGATATCACTGATAAATTTTTAACTAGACACATCATTACTGATGACAAATTCATCACTCATCCTGTATCAATCGGGCAAAAAACTCCACTTCAATACAGATAATCGACAATCGAATAACATCAGAACATTCAAACATGAGATCCCCTTTACCCTTTACAGACCAAATAAATGGTCTCATACATGTACATTTTTTATAATCAGGGCCGGAAATTTCGACGCGAACCCGCGCGGACTGTTCGCCTGAAGGTTCGCGCCCAAAATTACACTTGCTAGAACCAAAAAGGGTTCAGCATAAATTTGTGCAATCAACATGACCACACGATAAAAAAGAGGCATCCGGAGTTTTGCGGATTTAAACGGCAAAATGCGCGGCCCGTATTTTGTAAATTCGCGCAAATTGCACGATTTTTAAAGTCAAAATCATGAAAAGCGTTTCCTATTTTTGCCCTGCTAGTCAACCAGGAACACAATAGTCTTGCAAAAACATTGCTCAGACTTCCAAATTACATCCTATTTGCATTACTCTTTTCTCGGCTGAAATATGTCAAGAAGCACATCATTATCACCTGTTATTTTTCCCTTCTTATTCTGAAATAAGATATTTGAATCAGAGTGTATGCACTCGCCGCGGCTGAGCGTTTGCCATACATATGTCATAACCGAGAATAATTTACTTTTCACACATGGGAACCCAGATGGGCATGGTGAATCCCCGGCCCCGGATGACCGTGACGGGTTTTCCACTCTTGCCCCTGCATGAGTGTCCAGTGTAGGAAGTTTTTAATTCATCTCTTTCCGCATTCCTACGAAGTCCGAATTTGTGTAATTCCGAAGAGATTATTCATGAATAAACCAAGTAATGAACAAGGCGAAGCTCGCACCACAAAGGTCCCCCGGCCCTTCGCGATAGTAAATGGAGGGAATTATAATTTTAAGATCACAGGGAGAATTGTGATGGAATAAGTGGTTCTCAAACCATTAGGCTGCTGCAATGCAGTTGCAATTTGATTGGTATCACATTTTGACCACATTGACCATACAACTACTTGTATTATTTGAACCTGAGATGACCCTACTTGACCTTAAACTGACCTTCACAATTTTCGGTTTAGAAATGTTTACCACATCCACAAAGTCTCATGACCATACAACAATGTAGTTAGTGTGGACCTTGAATAACCTACATCACGACCTTGAAATGAGCTTCAAAATAAATTTTCGCAATGAATGCTACTACACCCACCAAGTTTAATGCACCTACACATCCTTCTGGTTTTAGGCCTTGTATGACCCCACATGACTTGAATATGAACCATTCACATTTTTGGCACTGAATGTGGACCACACCACCAATTTCATCATCCTAAACCACCTACTTAGGGTTTGAGACCTTGATGACCCCCACATACCTTGTAAATGGGACCTTCAAATTTTTTGGCAGTGAATGCTTACTACACACCCACCATGTTTCATCATCCTACCACATTTGACAAGGGTTAATAGCAATTTTTTATCCCATTTGACCTTGAATGACCCCGCAGGACCTAATACCTCAATTTTCTTTCGGCACTGAATGCTGACGGCACAACCCCAGCAAGGTTTCATCATCCTGCCACAATTTCCAGGCTTATAGCAATTTAATCCCATTTTGACCAAATTTGACCCTATTTTTGACCATATTGACCGTTGGCCCATGCCACATGACCCACTCCGAACTCATCCGCTGCCTACTGAGCGACATCTATGGTGCGAAGTTGGACACCCATACTTGCTTGAATAAAAAGATAATCGTGTTTACAGGTTTGTACAATTTAACCCTATTTTTTGACCAAATTGACCTTTGACCCATTACACATGACCCCCTCATTCAGATCCTGCCACGTGTACTTGAGATACATCTTTATGTTGCAAAGATGAACACCCCGCTTGCTTAGATCCAAGATATCGGGGGGACACCACCACACACACACACACACACGCACGGACGAAGAGCAATTCTATAGTCCCCCTTCGCCAACAGAATTGCGGGGGACCAACAAAGACCCGATAACCAGCGCGTTGATAGCCTTTGATAGCAATGCGTCAATATTATGGTTTATGCACTAGGCAATCATATCATTAAACGCTTCACAATGGAAAATAGTTCGGGTCATCCGTTTCAACAAATCAAGGTTAGAGTTAGGGTATCTACGCTAAGATTTATAAATACATTTGACTATAATTTTGCACTTATGGAAGCTTGGTGAGTCATCAATTTTTTTGCCGACGTTTGCATAATAATGATTTACTGATCATTTGTGTTTGTTTATTGGCAAATTACATTAAAAAAATTGTTTTTTTTCCAAAATCGTGAAAAATCCGCCGATGGACCAACAAACGTGATTGACCCCCCCAAAAATTCACGATTTGTTGCGCGAACTCCGGTGCCTATATAAACATTACACGACCCTTGATTCCATGTTGTAATAATAGTCATTTCACAGCAATTTTCATTAATAATTTTAGGCAACACTATTGCATATTTAGAAAAAAAGATATATTATCCCATGTGTGATATGTGTACCGATAAATATTCAATGATTTTTGGAAAAATTCGAAACTATTAAATAAAATTATCCTATCAAGGGGTATCGCGGAATGAGTTCCTTTTATGTTATTTAAGACTAGTAAACGCCCATTTCTTTATTTCAATATAAGTGAGAATGATTTTGTTGTTAGGTTCACGAAACTCCTTCTATGAGAACCTAAAAGCTGATGAACTTGAAGGTTCTCAAGGTTTTCGCAAGTCCTTTGCGAGAAACTGAATAGGTTCTCGCAGACTCCGACGAATTTCAGGGCCTGCACTGGCTCGATAATTACACTTGGCATTAGGCCCAAACTGATAGATTTTAAATTACATCATAACAATTATAACATAGAAACCCTAATACTGCTACTATTAACTATTACAACCTTAAGGTAACAATCCTAAATTAACTCACAACCCGTCTGTTCCCATAACAGACGAGATGCCCCTTATAGTCGCCTTTTACGACAGGTAAGGGGGGACAGCGGGACTATTCTAAACCCCGAAGCCCGCGGGGCCTCACAATCTGAAGCAGATGAACTATACTGCCACCCCCTGTCGGGGTCCGGTTCGGAGCCCAGTGACGCTATTTTCTTTAAAAATACAGTTTCCAAAAAAGTACGTCCCCCCCTGACAATGTGGCATTTTTCTAGAGCAGTTAGGCTCCTTAACCTGTTACAAAAAGTAAAATGTACACGGACCTGTTACGCATTTTAATTGCCAAAAAAGTTTCACACAGCGTTGACCTTCTCACCCTGAAACGACGTAATTTATTAAATTTGAGGACAAATAAAAAAATGACACTTTCTTGCATAGTGCTTTAATAGCTAGAAATCAAGTTATTTGCCCCTATTACTGAAACAGCTCCGATTCCCATAACATTTGGTACCACAGGATAGCTAGAGTTTCTTCTTCCAATGAATATTCAAATTAAAGTACCAACTATTCCCATTATGAGTTCACTATGAGTCAAGTTGAGACGAAAGTTATAAAAATACTGCGATGGGTGGAAAAAATTGAAAATTCGCAATCTTTCCGACTCAAAATGTAGCACTAAAACTCTCTGAGTATAAAACTAGTCATATCCCATTTAAGAGAGCCAACACACCGTGATGGAAATCGGATATTCCACACTTTTTTGGGTTGAAAAAAAACATTTTCCCCTATTTACACTGTGTACTATGGAAATTGACAGTTGTGCTGACCTTTATAACGTCAGCCTGACGTACTTTAGGCATGTTGATACTCGTTTTGGTAGCAATGGAAGAAGATGACCATAGCATATCCATTGGCCAAAATCAAGTGTCTGTGGTATTCCTGTGTTTGTACTAGGCCTGTTGGTACTTCTCCGTCCGGGATTTTCTCGATGTTAAATCCCTATGCACGAAAGTGTAATTTTTAATTCATCAATATTAATAAATGACGGTATTTCAGGGGAGACAGATTAACTATTGTGTGTTTAACATTGCAGTGAACATTTTACATTTTTGAAACAGGTTAAGGAGCCTAACTTTTCCAGACAAAACGCACATTTGTCGGTGGGGGGGACTTATTTATTTTGAACTGTACATGTTTTTGATTGCCTTCGGAGAGATCTCAGTTATCTCATTATCTTAAAGCAGATGAACTATACTAGTAAGGGACGGTGTGTCATTTGTTGGCTTTTTGCTACAATTGGAATTTTTGGTCTTAAAAATGTAGATAATGGTCCCAGGAATCCATCAAATAGTTTACCCAATTTTTTTTAATCCCTTCCGTTTGGGCGGCCACTTGGATTTCAAAATGGCTGCCATTTTCAACATATTTTGCCCTATAGACTGACTTCTGAGCAACACAGAAGGTTCAAATTGGTGGCAATACCCATGTTGTTGAGTGTCAAGGAACACAATATCCACATTTCAGAAAGAGTCGCAGATTGTTTCCTTCAGGCGGACACTCTGAATTTCAAAATGGCCGCCATTTTCACATTTTAGCTCTATCTGGCCTTCTGAGCAATATAAGAAGGCTCGGTTGGTGGCAATACCAGTGTTTGTGATGTCAAGTAACACATATTACATCCGAAAAAGGCAAAACCGATTGTTTCCCTTTCCGGTGGCCATCTTGAATTTCAAAATGGCCGCCATTTTTAAATGTATTACTTCGCCCAATATCTGGATTTCTGAGCAAAATAAAAGGCTCCATTTGGTGCAATACCCATGTTTCTTGATGCCAAGGAACATGTTTTATACCTCAAAAGTGGTAACATTGTTTCCTTCAGGTGGCCCTCTTGACTTTTCAAAATGGCCGCCATTTTTAATATATACTTCGTCAATATTGGACTTCTGAACAACATAAAAGGATTCCATTTGGGTATATATGCCCCTTTTGTGATGTTATTGATGTTGAGGTTGTTGCAGAGTGTCACCGTGAAGACAAAGGCTAATGGAACCATCCTCAACAGAAAAGGCTGCTGGAAGACCACTGGCGAATCCCAGCTACTTAAAACCACACTATTTGCCAACATTTATCTTCCGGTTTTTTTCTTCCTTCTTTGCGCCTAGTATCCTTTGGCAAGTTGGCTCTTTATAAGTTCTTGTATTATTATTATGTTATTATTATTATTATTATATTACTATTAGCCAATTGCCAAGCTGAATTGTTTACAACGTAAACTTTTTGTGTCCTGAGTCTGTGCTTCCCTGAGTCAACATTGGCTTACCAATTCGAATGATGGGCTGGTTGACTAAAGCCTACTGGAAGGTCCGACCCTGATATTTACAAAAGATGCATGGACAACTTTGTTAAAGTCCAGACACTATCAACACCAGTCAGAAAGAAGAACTGGTATTGAAGCACAACCTATTATATTGATGTCAACTGCATTGCAGCACACCGAATTGTGCACAAGCGAGCCTCTACTTACAGGAGAGCATCCGTTATTATGCACTGTATAGAGCCTCCTGTATGTAAGAATAAGAAAAATCCAGCTACATGAGTGTGAGTTTCCTTTTCTCATCAAAGGCTCTCAAGTCACGTGCCAGCCTTATCAACTGTAATGAGCGCATCCCGAAGGCTTAAACTGTGGGTAATCCTGAAAACAAAAGTCATTTGCTGCTATCATCCAGATGAGAACTGTCTCTCGCTTTTAACCATGGACGGTCCACTGCCACCGGTGCAGTTCCAGCCATTCTTCTGGGAACTCCTGGAGATTGCGGTGCTGTAGACTTGGGCCTGGGGACGCGCTGTTCGCGTGCACAGGAGGTCCAGCAGAGTGGGGTGTGCGGGAGGGAATTCGTGTGGAAACGGTTAGCAGTGGCAACAAAAATCCTATACAAAACAAGCAAAGTAGACTGTGGGACACAGGCATTACTGGCGACAAAATGGAGAACTTGTCCAGATGGACTACATTCTGGTCATGGCTTAACAGCATTAATAACTTAAGAGCCTACGACACTTGTGAAGCTTAAGTCTAATCATAGAATTGTCTCTGCAGGAGCAGGTAAGTTGCCGTCAGAGTAAACTCCCTCCCAGAGATCCATGGGAAACCAATTGACAGAGAACAGTAGTGGGAGATACAAAGCTCTGCGAGACAGTATATTTCAGCACTTTAAATAACGGGTTCAACACTCTTGTTGAGAGCTTGAAGATTAGAAATCCCAGCACGTATAAGAAGCCAACAAAGAAATTGCAACTGGAGATGCTACCTAGAAGCAAGAAGAAGACTACTGCCGTTCCTCAAATGACAAAGTCATCTAAAGCCAGAGGGAAAAACTGAAGTCTGCAGCCAAAGAAGCCGAGTACTAAATCCACCAGAAGCTTCCAGCAGAACATTACAATTACAAGACAAACAAACGGCATTTGATAGCGCCTTCTCAAAACAAGGTCAAAGCGCTTTGCAAAATAGGAGAGTAATTACTATTAGCCTACATAACATGGTTATCTGTTACAATAGGCCTGGTGTATCACTATGAGATAAGTACTTACATCAAATTGCTATATAAATAAAAAAAAAAGAAAAACAGCTGATAATTAAATATCATGCCTGAGGCAATAACAAAAAACACATTTAAGCACACAATCAACTCTTAGGAAATAGATGAAATTTAGAGTTTCTTAAAGTAACAATGGACATGGCCCCCAGTGGCAACAAGGATAGGCAAAGAGTTCCAAAGGCTTGGGGCCGCATTGCTGGAAAGCCTGTCACCCACTGACCTTTTTGTGCGGGAAACAGTGATGAGCGTCTTGTCATCTACAGAACGCAATTCCTGAGCCGCACAGGAATATACAAAGAGAGGAGGTATTCGGACAAGGTAAGATGGCCAATTGTCCGGAAATGCCCTTGTAAGTAAGACGCATAAGCTAAAGACAACGCGCTCACTAATTGGTAAGCCAATGGAGCTCTTTAGGGTGGTGTGGCTGGTGTCATTCTATCAGATCTGAAACACCAGCCTGGATGCTCTATTGCAAAATGGACGTTTACTCGATCTCTGGCGACACATTCCATACAAAGTGAATTGGCATAGTCAATGCGAGATTTAAAATCAGTGATCGGACGAGATGATGACAACTCTCTCAACTGTGATAAAGCGGCGGATCCGGTAAATATGCGAAGGTGAAAAGCTAAAAGACTTAATGATGACCTTTACATGTTCAGTCACGACAATGTCTGATCAAACACTGAACCAGGGTTCTAATTGCCGAGGACTGGGGAAACATCCACTGTCCCGACCTTATGGTAATATCTTTGAGGCGATTTGTGAAATAGGATGAACATGCGATGAAAAAAATTCTGTCTTTTCATAATTCAATTTGAGTGTGTTACAGCGCATCCACTCACTGATTTCATAAATACAAAGAGAGAGTCTTTTGGCAGCAGGTTGGCATCACCCTCAATCTTAGGATCAAATGTCAAATAGAGCTGGACATCATCAGCATACATGTGGTAAGCAATATTGTCTTCCGGTAATGATTGATGCAATACAGTATGTGTACATTCTGAAAAAGAGAGGCCCGACCAAGACCCTGAGGACGGAACGAAAGGGAGATGATGATTGTTTGAAAGTGCCATCCCCAATGCGCACACGAAAAGAGCGGTTCTGCAGGTTAAGACCGGCATACAAGGTAGGGCAGTACCTGGAATTTTGATAAAGTATCACGTAACCTATCCAAAAGATGGCAATGATCAACAGTATCAAAAGATGCAGAAAGATCTAGCAGCACAATAGCAAATGCTTACTTGTTGTGAATTGCATTGGAGATATCGGGCTTAACACGCAGAAGTGCCGTTTCAGGGCTGTGTCGTTCTTTGTAATATAATAAACTTTCCTTAGTCATGAGAAAATGATCCTTAATCTGGGCACTCACTATTTCTCCATGAACTGGACACGCAGCTAATATTTGACCCAGGGCGATAGTTTTTGAGCACTCTTTGCGAGGGAAGGTTTTGACGAATGGGTTGTCACAGCGCTTACCCGGGAGCTTAGCTGGAATAACACCATGCGGATAGATTGGAATGATCATTGTTAATGGCTCAGCCAGAGGTGCAACATTCTCCTTAAGGTTAACACCAATGGGAATGGTGTCTAAGGAACCTGATTTTGATGGAGTGACATAATCACCTTGCGGTACCTCTTCAACGTGACTGATTAAACTCATGCATTGGAACGTCATCAAAGGTATTGTCCACTTGGATCATTCTGCGAGTTAGACCTGGATAATTATCAAGGTCCCGTCTGATTTTTTATACCTTGTCGCTGGAAAATCCTGGCAAATGAGCTACCTTAGTTCAGTAGATGAATTACAGTTAGGAAGGGGTTTGTTTTGGGGTTCAGAAAGCTTATTAAGAGTAGCCAAACAGGGTTTTGTTGTTAGCATTTTCTAATTGTTCTCTTAATAAACCTCCTTAGCATGATTGAATCGAGTTTGACCAGTCACTGCTGATGTACATTGTATGCATCCGAGCGACACTATTTTCTAGTTTACCATTTCTCTCCTCTAAACGTCTACGTTCCCGTCTGGCATCATCAAATATGTATTAAACCAAGGTGATCGTGGTCTAATAATGCTGGGGGAACGCTGTTGAGGTGCATGGGAATCGAGTACACTAATTAAAGAATCCTCAAATTTACCAAGCACTACTACAACGAGCCACACGAAGGTCACGGACTGGCCATAAGTGGATGAAGGAAATGTCATCGTGAGAAAAAGAGTCCTGTCATATTCTTTATATTTCTGATGGTGCACATGTTATCATGAGTGGTGATTTCTGGCTGCTCATCGTAAATTAAATCAAACGATAATCAGAGCCTAGCCCAGGCAGAGGCCCCACCCAGGCCAACTAATCCATCTTCAGAAGAGATATGATCAGGTCAGAGTGTGACCATCTTATGGGTCGGGCCATGGATATGTTGATGAAAAAACCATTAGCAGCCAGAATCTCCAAAAAAATGAATCGACTCAGGTTTTGCGGGGAGTTGAGGTCGACATTGCAGTGTGAAAATCACCAGCAGTATCGTTTTCGCGGGAACAAGAAGCACTCAGTACAGGGAAAAGTATCAAACTCATTTAAGAATTTACTTATTTTGAGACCATTTTCCGGAAGGTGGTGGAGCGATAAACAGGTGAGTCTAACACTAGTTTTATTTATTACCACAACAAGCAGGCTCAAAAGACAAAAGAAGGTGTGTTAATGCCTGTGGGTGTATTTTGGATGTTTAGGCAAGTTGTGTGGATTATCCCAATACCAC
>JAMKCH010051049.1:0-94396 GCA_023653785.1 Ophioderma brevispina
AAAGTGACATCTTAGTGAGAGTCTTCAGAGGCAATCCTTATGACTGAACACTGGCCGTCTGATTCGTAATATATCTCCCTTAGTAAATAGAAAGTCAAATCACAGTTATATTACCTTGGTCGAGTTTTCCTCATGTTCAATCATTAGGTTGACAAGCGTGTTTTAAGTTTAAATTTAAAGTGACAGGATGAGATTTTTTTAGGATTAGTATTTCTCCAAATTTCACTGGATCGGTTGTAGAACCACCTACCGAGAACGTTTGGAGGGTTCTTGGACAACAGGTGCAAAGAAACCGCAACCTTGTTTTGAACTTGCAATTGCCTGCTATCGTAATCGTTCCATAGAAACCATAGCTTTGACTTTCTGTCGTGCACGAAGAAACTAACTAAATCATCACATCTTATTACATAAAGACGGCGTATTCGGTTTTTTTTCACTTCATGTGTCTAATACTTGTAAGCATTCCAATATGGTAAAAAACTAGGTTCGAGAAAAAAAAATTGGGGCGCTTCTTTCCTAGAAATCCCTCTTCTCTTAAGTAGATTGTAAAACAGTAGATTACTTTTTTGGTCGTACAAACGTATCCGTTAAGATTTATTTTATCGGTGTGTATAATTATTGCTCCTGTCATTAACCGCGCATCAGTGGCGACACTAGTATCATTCTGGGAGGGTGTTGCCTCTCCCCTTCCCGTGCCAAACTCCGTCGCAGTTTTTACGAGGGACGGTCCGCTGTTGTTTTTTTCATGTTGGCAGTAACAAAGCCATGACGAACGACGTGCTAGGGCAAAAAGTGTGGTTTTGTAAAGGCCGTTTGCAATAGCAAATTACACAAATTTATTCAACTGCAACAAGGACAAAATTGGTCTTTTTTTCTTTCTTCCTTCATTTCCTATCTTTTGTTTGTTGTTTCTTCTTTCTTCCTTCTTTCCATTCTTTGTTTTGTTTGGTTTCTTTTCTTTCTTTCAAGCATTTCTTCACGTTCACGTGGTCAATGCATGGAATGTATGCCTATGTGTTTATACACCCCGCTTCATTTAAGTAGTAAGATATTACGCAGTTCGTTTCGGTATTGTCATGATTACCGTTGTATTACGTGCTGACCACCATTTTTTTTCAGATTCATCTATTTTCATTTCAGAAATAACAGTACCACATCTATCATTACTCAGGTTCTCTTCAGGACTACCTCCTTGATTGTGGGCGACCCGTCCACTGTCCACACAGCAAAACACTGGCATAACACAAACGAGTTATTATGAGGCCTGGTCAATATAAACATGATTGATTAAAGGTGTGTGTTCTGATCGTTTTGGGACCCCCCCCCCCCCCAGATATACCCGGAAGTATCTCAATTTTGATATCAGATGAAGGCTGTATTTTTCAGTGCCAATCCTGAAATTTCAACTTTCCCCTCAATTTTCGTCTTTCTCAATCGATTTTGTTTCCCACGGTATTAATGGGCATTGTGTCAGACTCTCTCGCTCCAAGTAGAGCACACGAATCCCAAAAATCGGAACAAGCACCTTTACCCGCAACACCGCCTCTCTATTGGAATTCAACACTCACTTCATCGGGACGCCATGAGTGCCCTTTATATTGCAAACCCTTTCAACGAAGTAAAAGATCAGAAGCAGTTCTGATGGTTCATCGAGTTTGCGAAGGCACTCGTGTAGTCCTTAAGTTCGTGATGTCCCACTACAACTACACCGCGTTGGATTGGCATGCAAGTCTTTTTTAAAGTGATTAATGAATGGTTCAAGTGTTGATGATTTTTTTTTTTGTATTAGACAACGTCCATCAAAAACGCCGATTTTCCACCGAAATAGTACTTTTTTGCTTACCAATAAAGTAGTATTTTGATGAGGATGTCTCTTTGACGAAACCATCAAAGTGACCAAAACAATGAAAAATACAATAAAACCGATAATGCTCCAAATACCAAAAGTTTTTTTTTCTGAAACTTAAGCTTTTTTTAGAAAAAAGAGCTGCTCTAATATTTTATTCTAGGTCAATGTCAGTTTGGATTTGAACGTTTGAGCATTGGCGTTTGTCACACTATAACTTCTTCCTGATAACCTACCTTGCTCTAGTCTTTATGGACTTTATTACTTACTATATTATGTTTACTATGGCAACCGGTATGAAACAAAAAAACAATAACCCCAAAAGTATTTTCATTAATACAACCACAGGCTTTCATTTCATTTTAACATAAATTGTGTGTGTTTGTCTTTAGTAACAATCAACTTATTACCAAACCTCAATAGACTACAATTGCTGTCAAGGAATCTGCTAGAAGTATTTTTTTTTGTTAGCTGTGCAATTAGTATTGTATTGACGATGTGGTAACGCAAATAATGCACCCTTTGATGGTGTCGTGCTTATTATCAAATAAGTTTTGTTTGCGTTGATTTTACAAACTGCTCAAGCATCCCTAAGCCCTGGGCATTGTACGGTCTAACTTACGTTAAACAACCAAACCCCCTCATAATTGTTTCCTTGGACTCACATGTCGTTCTAATACCATACTGTCACTATGAGTATATCAAGCACTTGCTATTGCAGATGCCATTTCCTAGTTCAAGATCTTATTGGCATACTGTATATTTATTGGCCGGAACCAGGCCTGTGAAACTCCTATTATTTAGCATTTACAAATCAATGTAACCGCTGTTATATCGCCCCCCGAGCAGTAATGGGGATACATGGTTATGATATGAGCTAGTGAAAGTCCTACAAGATTGCTTATGATTGTAACACATACGGAAAGTATATCCCAAAAATCTCGATTTGCATCATCTTAAAACAGGAAAAAAGAAAAGACAGAACAAAACTTATCAGATAACCATAACTTACTATCTAAGATTTAGATTTTATCCTTCTTTTAATAATGCTGGCACGACATGTAAATGTTACAATTTGGACCACTCTTATCAGGTTCTCCCAATCCACTACATTGAACACACAGGCCCTTAACCCACGCTTAACAAAGCGCTTACAACGCTAAACCAATCGAACTTCGCTCCGGTGCGCTAAAACGCTAAAAAAAATCGTAAAAAGCTTCTAGGTTTTCGTTCTCTCATCCTTTTCGGTCAGTTTAGAGAACAAAAATGTGAAGTGTTGCCCCTTCACCCCGGAGTTAGGGTAATCCCGTCAAAGATCGAAGGGTAAGGGGGGGGGGGGTGGTTGCCCCCCAGGATATGTTATATGGTGATTTTTTGAAAATATTATGCACGTATTGCTCTAAAACTCTTTGGTTATGTAAAACTAGGCAATTGCAGCATTTAAGCTGAAAACCGCATGAAAATCCTTACTACTCCTACTTTTTTTTAGCGCAAAATTGGATCTTCCGCCTATTTTGCCGACTCGCGGATTTGATGACCTCATTGTGACTCCATACTAGTTATGTTGGTTCTTATGTTTGGTAACAATGGGAAAGAGGAGGACCATAGCTCTATCCACTGGTATCAAAATCATAAGCATATCGGTGCTTTTAATACAAATTCTCGTGGGGTGGTAACCCCCCACCCCCCCTTGGTAACCGTGTACAAAAAAATGCTTGGTAAGACAAGGGTTACAACATGGCGGACAGTCGGACGATGCCCAGCTATATGGGGATTTTCCTCTCCATTATTATAACTCCCCTTCCCTGAGCCGGACTCGAACCGGCGACCTTCGTGTTTACATGCCACGACGCACAACAATTAAGCTATCAAGGCAGGGCTGGTAGAGGAGTCGATAGATATCATCTATTGGTGTTAGGTTTCGGAAAATGTGTCCCTCGCTTTCCTAGTCAACAAAACTACGTTTATATATATATATATCGTTGCGAAGGGCGTAATATCTGGTGGAAAATTGACGTAAACATGGAGTTGAACTGTTGAAGGTAATACAAACTCCGACTTGAGAAAAAAAGAAAAAAGAAAAAAAAAAAAATCCTTGTCCCAAATTCTGATCGAAGCGGGCGATATTGGCAAACCATCGCGAAACATACATTATAAACTTTATCGACAGACCATCCGAAGTAAATCCACGACGTTCATTCAAAGGATTAGATTTCATGAAGCTCTTATATAAATTAAAATTTTACATTGAACACTGTAAAGTCTATCTAACATTGAATCAATGAGTTTAAGAACTGCACATCTCCATCAATTACACGCATTCATTAAAGACAGATCATTGTGTTGAGAAATTCATTAAACAGGCTAGAAATCATTCAACCCCTCCCCGGCAATTTTCGGTCAGGCGTTTACAACATAAATGTGTCGAGACGACCAGAAAGAGAATGCTGCAAATTATGACACTGAGTTGGAATGCTTGAAGATATACTTTATAGTTGGGCAGTTTTGTGCCTGATAATCATATGATTCACACAGAAGAAAAAAATGGTGGCTTTGCTCCTCCAAGTAATGCGCGTAGTGCCCATGTTTTTTAGATGCCGGTATTTTTTTTTTAAGGAGCTTTTAACATTCACTGCTTAAAGAGACAACTGGCACATTTGAAACTAGTGCGCCCTCAGATTTTTCAAAATCGATATTTTGGGCATGGTGTAATGCTTTATTTACAAAAGCCCTCACACCCCGAATATAAAAACGCAAATCAGCTTCTTATTGTAAACAGAACACAAGTTATTTTATAATTTAACGTCGCTGGCGACGTTAAATTTATAGCAGAACTACGTAACGAGGCGTTAAACACAAGAACAACAGCAAGCACGCGTATGCATGTTTCCCTCACGCTATGCACACTGTTCGATCGGTCTAATAACCTTTGTGGTTTTAATATCAGTGAGTACGAGTCAAAATACATGTAATTTACACATTGGTTGATTAATTATGCAAAACTTAAAAGTTGGCCGACAAATTACCTGATGTCTTTATCCTCATTGTCCTCTCATAATTTGTCTTGAGCATGGAACATTTATATCACGGCTATTTTTTCAAGAGGGCCGACATCTCGTCAAAGAAACCGTTATTTCTCTTATCTCCCTAATAATCAAAATTGATTTGGGGTCAAAGTGGAGTGTTTTCTGTGGCAGGTATTCATAAGACTATTCTAAAACTTAGGATTACTGATTTTTTTTTGCATTTGTCCACTTTTTTTTCCCAAGCTAAGCCCATATTTTAACAACATTACCCAGAGTGTTAACATTACAGCAATACAGCTTAATGCGGCGAAGTGTGAATATATTACCCCAGATGCTTGATATTAATAGCAACACAATCCTCGGTAACTCCTCAGAACTGCCTAACTGCTGCGCTTTATGCCCCCTATGAACTAAAACCCCAAAACATGCTACCAATAGTGTGCACGTGACCATGACTATTTAATTGTTCGAAATTCGGGCCATTTTACTCTTGACATTATCTGAAACAAAACCAATAATGGGTTTCTATAAAAATAATACAGCCACATATCAAATTTCCCATGGCATCCAGATAATATATTTTGGGTGAATATAATAGAGTGGTCAAGGTGTCACCTTTTGGTTGTCACTTGGTAGTCCATGTAATAACTACCACGACCTCATCTGACGTTTTGAGAATGGCTGTTGACGAAATCCTGACCTCTAACACATCCGACTTTGTCACAAAATCGTCATCCTAGGTGCTGTATTCCATGAGGTATAAAGGATTTTGCTTTTTCTATTTGACCATTTGGTAAAAATAGTGACGTATGAAAACGTCCACTACTTTATATTTACCTGCCAGTTTTTAAATATATTTTTTATTTGTAACTCCTTGACCCAAAATTTTTTTAATTTGACACCACAATCATCTTCATAGGCTATATAATTAGAAATTTAAGGTTTGTGCCCAATAATTCAGCCATCTTGGAAAATTCGGCACATGCAACATTTTATATAGTTTGGGCATTGTTTTGGCTTTAAGATGGCTTACAATTTGGAAATGGCGGCGTAGCAAATGCCCCATGCTATGTAATTTTGTTTCATCACCTGTTTCATGAACTCCACATCCCAACGTCATTTTAGCAATGATGACAAATGGTATTATTCCGGCCCCGGGAGCACTCTCTAAAATGTTGGGGCTGCAGTTCACTATTAGTATTAGTTCCCAACCGGACCACCAATCATGCCATCGTCAGGGCGGGGTCCGTTTATTGCGGGACCACCGGGCACTAGACCTTTTGATAGCCAATGGGAACAATAATAACAATAGAGTGTTAATTGCCGGGACCGACCGCTTCGGGACCATTAGGGTCAAAACCGGTAATCGTGGTGTCAGCTTTGGATGACATAAACCAATTACGCCTTTACGGAATAAAGCCTTTAAACCCCCATCCAACTCCTATCATGTTCTATTAAGACTATATTGGTTAGTTCTGTGCTGAAATTCCATGACGGGGAACCACATTTGCTTGCGAAGGATTGGAACGATGTCTTAACACAACTGTGACAATGTAAATATTTGGTTATATTTGTAGTCATTTAGCCGCATACTTATGTTGTTTCGGATGTTACAATTAAGGCAACTATGCCTGTCTTGAGAAACATCAATTAACACAATGGATAGTGATACAATATTCACCGAGTGATTAATATGCATCGTCTCTATACGTTTTGAAAACCAAAATTATACAATGTTTAAATTTCTAGAGTGTTTGATTTAATGCAACGTTATCGGAAACAATTTAAATATTTAAAAGTTTTGTAGAGGTGTCGCAAATACTCCGGGTAGCCTGATTAATTTCGTCTCTTAGTTTTTTCCCTGCCCAGAGGAAATATCTTTGCATTTTGCCATTGCCGGTTTTATAGTCGTGCCATACGTATTTTCTATTCAGTCCTTGGCATACACATTTTTTTTGGTGGTGGTGCAAAACATTACAAACATCTAATTAAGAACGAATGGACCCCTGCACGCTACACTGTGTTTTATATATTTGGGTTTTTAAAAGAATAGATCATTCTACCTCTATTGTAAGATCTACTTTCGCGGCAGTTTGTGTAGCACTAATAGTTTTAGAAGTATTCTTAGACATCTAGACGTATATTACATTAACCATATCAGATTTTCATTCATCATCCGAATGGTGTAATATTCTGGTAATCTGTTTAGGTGTTTGAGGGCAGAACTTCTTTTGTAACATGCACTGAAACAATGGCAAGACTTGATGCCTGTGTGTATCTACTCAATACCTCTTTTAAACCTTCTTTTTGGTGGTGGCGGAAGAATTTTTGCCTCTGTGGACATTCGTTATGGTATAAGTGTGATCCTCGAAAATCGCTCGAATTTTGGTTTCTCCTGTAATTTTTGTTATGAATGTGCCTTTTTTGTAGGCCTATTTAGTAAATGAGCCCACCGGCGTGATATTTTCTCATCTATAAAAAGTTACGCATCCATCCTTCAGTAGATTGGACTATTAGTGAATTCTGCATAATGCGCAGTTGTGTAAAGTGGGGTATATAAGCCAGAACATTCTATTGTTTGTGGTTCCGCTTCGACTCACAGCCAAAGAAGTGGTGGGTTCTATATCGACTTAAGATAGGCAAAACGTTACGTAATCTTTAGAAATTCCACCGTCTCGCATAGTTTTGCCGACCACAAACGATGGGTGCCGCTTTTTATATACACTAATCGGTATTGATAGCAATTAATGTAGGTTGTTAGAGTGGCCAGGTGTAAAATAGTGTACCTGGATCATGTTGTGCTCAGATACTCTTGGTTTTCTCATAATGCAATCGCTCTTAGGTGAAGATGTATTCATTGAGGCGGTTTATTTAAATAAAGACGAACTGATGTGTCATTTATTCTTGTTGTGCCATGGGTCAGGACAACATTTAACCACCAATAGCACCCAACAACAACACTGATATTTTTGGAGGATTGTTTTTGTTATCGAATTGACATTATGATGTCTCAAGCACCAAACTGATAATTATTCCGTGCAATATTCAAATGTCCGCCCAGCACGGACGCTGGTTTTGAATCGCTTTTCAACCCCCTTGACTGCACACCCACTTGGTTACAGGCCTGACTTTTCTTCTCTCTGATTATCATACAAATAAACCCCTTGCATGGATGTGCGTACAATGTGCTGTAGAATGTAGGACGTTTTGTCTCTCTACCTATATCAGAGAGAAAAGGGCATCCTAGTCAGCTACTGTCAATTAAGCCAATAGGATGGCATTAGTTAGGCTTTAATAAGCGCTGTGATTATCGACTCTACTGGTATATGCGTCACCTGAACATATTAGCTAACAAATGTACACAACGTGAGGATTCTGGGAACCATTGTAAGTACTCTTAAGAGCAACTTAACGTTCTTGTCTAATAAAAATAAAAGTCGCAGACTGGAAATGTTTTCCCTTAGTTATTCTTGTTCGTGTATTGGTCTTCCGTATAACGGGGTGAGTTTAGCTTTCCCAAAAAAAAACTAGGTTTTAGAACTCGGTGTTGCTGATTCACTAGCGTTCCGATCCCCGGTATATCCTCTCGCTAGCCTCTCGTTCCTTGGGACCCCTACATAATTCCACACCCATAGCAGAAATAAATAAAGTCTAAGTTATAATAAGAATTTCAGCACGAATAGTCCATGAGAAGTCTGTATAGACATGAGTAAACTTGAAATGTGGTTAATGTTTTTATTGGCTTGATTGACTTTTTTCTTCAATCCAGTCCTTACACCAACGATACACCGAATTCCCGAGAAGTTTCTTTTTTTAATACCTTTTCACGACCCTATTAGGGATTTTCGTGGGACAATTTGTTTATTGCAAGAAATAATTTTTAAAAAATCCTTAACATTTTCACCAAAATGTCCCTATTTCCCTTTTCCTCCAGTGCTGAAGACGTCACTTGATAGGTTACGATTCTTTTTAGATCCTCGACAGGCCATTCGACGGCTAAGATGATACTCGGCAATGATGTGGTAAACGCTTGTCCTGAAAACAGCAACCAGTGTTTTTACGAATAAGAACTCGTTAAAAAACTCATCAGCGCCCTATGGGTAAACAAACGATTGTTATAATTAAATCGCCGGCGACATTATTATTCATCCTACGACGGAATGGCGTTTAACCCAAGAAAACACATGCCGGAGCCTGATTCCATGGCGCAGACCGTTTGAAACTGTCTGTGACCTTTTGGTTTGAATATCATTGAGTACGAGTCCCTACGATATTCATGTATTAGACATGTTTGTTGATACAGTTACGGCAAAACTTACCGTTGGCCCTACAAATCTAACCTGGAGGTCTTTTAGCCTCTCCCTAATGTCCCTATATGTTTTGGGTATGGTTGATTTTTTATGTAAAATTAGAGTAGCTATTCCCTTCCAATGGCCTAGCTCTCATTTGCGATCAATTGAAGAAATTTCATATTTGTGCCAGTGCCAGCTTTAATCAAATATCAAAGGCCAGTGTATCGACTCAGCACTCAATTTCAGCATACAAGCAAGACAGCCTTATTAGCGTCCGGGCTTGAGGGGTGCAATTTCTACCCTGTAGAAAGGGCTTTCTCTGTGGAATGGTGAGATTGCATGCAGATTGCAATGGCTCCCCAAGATCATGATAGCCAACATGCTGTTTCATGAGCGTGCTCTGGGACCTTTCTCAATCATTTGGCATGAGTTTTTGAATATTGCGGCAATTGGCTATAATACTTCTTAGTACATCATGATCCAAAGATGTTCTCTTAATTATTTTTAAAACTACATTGTTTAACCAGTTACTATCACTACCGTCGAAAAATCCTACTGAAGATTTATCTATACCCATATCTCATCATACTAAAATGATCATTCATTTTGAAAAGAGCACATTCGCAAGTAACTGAAAAAAATGCAAATCATTGCAAAACTCTGCCTGAATTTGACAGTTTGATCATGACTAGATGGCGTAACATCGGGGGTGGGGCAGGGGGGCGCAAGCCCCCCCCAAACGAAAAGCCCTTTCCCCCCCCTCTCGCCCCCCCAACATGACCTGACCGTTTGTACAGTGTCTATGGAGAAGACCAAAATAAGCCCCCTCAAAAAATGCCTTGACACCCCTTCTGCCCCCGCCATTTGTCAAAGTCTGGGTTACGCCAACTGGATCATGATAAATTTGCCTTATATTGACGAAAGAAAAAGATCTGTGAAGAACGCTTGGTCTTTTAGAGAGTTTGACCATGACTGATTTCCGTGTATGAAACTTTCGTAACTAAATGTGAGGATGCATAAGTATGGGGCATGTTAGATGTCAAAAGCCTCTGTGATTGTTATTCTATATTCATTCAGATATCATCATAAATATCTATACTCAGACAAATGAGCGGTGGGGGCGGGCATATCAAGCTCATGCAATGACATATTGCCAAAGCCAAATAGAAACACCACTCATTTGGGTTTTTTTTTTTTCTGTTAACATTCAGCATAAATGTCTCGCGGTTAAGGCTGAGAAAGCGAAAAAACCCTTTCCAAGTGAATTAGGTTAACCTATTTGTCACCAACTGCCATTTTCATTTTGTAGTTCAATAATTATATTAAGATGGCGTGCATTTGTGACGTAATTTGCAAATGGATTGGGAAATCCGCGGTTATGAAAGTTTAGGGGGAAGAGGTCCATTTCTTTCTGAACAATTTTAATACTACAATATAATGGTTATCCTATTCACAAACAACGAAAATACAGCGATCTTTCCAAAATTCAATCGCCCTGTATCGTTTTTAACCTGTTTTCCGGAAATACTAGGATGAGGAAAATAATGTAATTATTGAATATAACGCTTAATAGTGGTAATATGTACGTGAAACATGTTCAGCGAAGAAATAGACAAAGAAAAAATTAAAGCACGCACATCCCAACATGTATTGTAAAAATTTGTAGACTAAATGTCAGAACCATTAACCATGATTTTATCGTGTCATTATGTACATTGGGTAGTGTTTCAAATGACATAAAAAGTTCTACCTATTTCAAACAAAGTAAACCCAGGCTCTTCTCAAATTATCGTCCTGTATCGGTTTTACCTTGTTTTCGATCAATGCATTTAATAACATTTTAAGTTTAAGAAATAAATTTGGTTTAGATCAAACGACCCTTTGGATATTATTGACGCATTTGATAAAATCATTGAAATAAGGACACTACATAGGTCCCGTCGATTCCTAGCAACTTTATCATAATATTTTTTTTTGACAAATTGGTAATTACCTTTAAAACTAGTTAAAGGCCATTTTTAACTAGATCATAATAGTCGTATTTCAATTCTCGTACGATCTGTTATTAAAATCACATGTTGTTGCCCAAAAGGAAACACTATTGTTTTGTTATCATATCTTCGGGTGTATTACATAGTGGTGGATTTTAAACACAATACGAATTTTTTGTTTTTGAGAAATCGGACTTTTGGAAAAAAAAAAAAAAACTCTAAGGGTCCGTGCAAATCTCACATACGATTCAAATAATCAAATCCGATTAGAAACGAAATTACAACTGGAAAGTTTGTTTTAGCTAATATTCATGAATTATTACTTAACACGTAGTGCAAGGGGTTTTCACTCCCGTTTGGGTGGCCGCAAGGGTGGTTCCAACATGGTACCCCCCCCCCTAAGGAACCACTTTTCCCGAGGGAATTTTTGCAGGAAATTTATAACACATGTGAAGGGTCATAAGACCACACCCCATCAGCACAAACAATGAAATTTTGTTTATTTGGTGCAAATTAGGGGTAAACCTTGTTTTTCAAACACGCGAAAAATTGGGAAAAAAGACGGAAATTCAATGAGCCTTGCGCTTACACCACATTTTGAAAACTTTAGTTCTGTTGATCCCTATTCTAGAATACCAAATTACATTATTTAACACAAAACTAGCGTTTTTAGGGAATCCTGTATTTTTTACGGGGGTTGCAAATGCACGTCCTTTTCCCATAGAGTTTGTACAGTAACGGTTTGGCAACATCCAATGATGAAATTGTTTGTTTTCAGCACATACAGGTTAATTTTAATGTACTAATAATTGGTTTACGTTACATGTATGTGCGACCTTATATCTGCAAAAAAAATGCTTTGGTTCTTGTTTCTTATTCTATTTTTTAAAAATATTCTGAAATGACCTCTCCTTTAGTGCCCAAGGTGGGTTCCATGGGACCCCCACTAATTCACTCATTTAACGGCTTGGCCAATTTTATTATTTTGGTATGAAAAGACAGCTGCATTTAAAAGTCAGACAATTACAAAAAATTTCGCGCAAAAATCCCACGCGTAAAGCGGCCACGCGAAACAAATTTTTGGTCCCTAGGACCCTCGCCCCCCCCCCCCTGGCACTTAAGTGGTTAATAAAATGGTATAATACATTGGCAAAAGTTAACCTCATATCCTCACACCCAAAGTTATGGCAAATCGCGACTATGTTCCTGACATAGTGACGGATGAATGAATTTTCCCTATACAATGTTATTCAGCAATCGCGTTTTTCGGAACATCCGTCAAACCAAGGTGCCTCATCGCGAATCTGCTCAATTTGGTTATTACATAATGACGGATTTTGAGTGGATTGCCGTAATTCACCAATTTGAACTGTAAATATAATATACCTTTCTACTAATATCAATATTTATAAATTAATTGCATATTTTGCTTTTGTCAGTTATAAATTTAAGATGAGAATATTTACTTACAAAAGTATTTAAAAAAGCCCTGGTAGGAAATAAAGTATACACTTCTTTGACAGCGGGTTCAACATCCATCACTATGTAATACAACAAAGTCTTTGTTATGCAACATACGTCAACTTGCAAAATTTCTAATTAAGATTATTTCTAATTAAAATTAATGAAGTACTTGCAAGGTTTGGCACTTGGCGTGTTTGAAAATGTTGGTATTTCGTAAAAAAAAAATGATAAAAATTCAACATCCGTCACAATGTAATACACCCGACGATATGTTAACGATATTGTAAACGCACCTAATATTCTCAATTTGCCTTGTTTGCTGACAACACAATTACTACATACCCCAACTAAAATATTGTTGAACAGTTTGATCTCATCACTAACGAACTGATAATCAGTTTCTGGTCCAAAGCAAGCAAGTTTAAAGCAAAATCAATGCTGGTGACTTGCAGGCAACCACGAAAATGGGAGTGATATTTGGGGTGTTTACAAATGGTGAGATTCCACACGCATGGAGTAGGAAGAGTCACGAGTCATGCTTGGCAACAGTCGGTCGTTGTATAGTATGTTGGTGTATTAGGAATGTTTGTACTTTGAAATGGAGATAGTTATTAAGAGAGAGGTCAAATATGGTGAGTTGCTCCGTCAGAGTATTGGAAGAGTTATATATAGCAAAGTGTTGTATGTGGCGATTAATGTTGATGTATCGGGTATGGATTTGAATATGAAGTGAGATATTTTTTTCTTTGTTTTGTTTTTGTTTTGTAGGTTTTAAATGTGGTGAGTTATTTAGGAGTATTGAGCGAGGTTAAAGGGGACATTTCGGATCCAAAGCCTCGTCCCCCCGATACATAAAAGAGGTGGAGTTTATATCATCTGAACCTTAGCCTCGTAACCAAATGTGCCCAATCGTACGTGCAAATTCGGTAGTATGCTGTAAAAATCACAATTTTGTATTTTATGTCCGCAAATGGAAGAAACTACAGCACAGTAGCCTATGGGACCGTGGGAAACGAGTCAACGAGCATAACACAAAACCGAAAAATCGGGATCAGCTCAAATTGGGAATAAGCTTTTCTCAAGCATCTCCAGTGATCAATGAATAAAAAAGAAGGTGCTGAAATCAAGAATGCACCTTTAAGTTTGGTAAACATTGTACTTTGATGTGTATATCCCTTTTTGGTTTTTTTATGTGGTTTGTAATTTTCTTGTAGGCGGGTATTGAAAGGGTTAAAGTGACATGAGGACATTTTCAGAAAGAAGGCCCCATTTTTTTTTCGAACTCGATTTTTTGCATATTGGTAATGCTTACCAATGATTAGATTACACCTGAGGTGAATACGCCGAATACGCAGTCTTTATGTACTAGATATTTAAGTATTTTTTTGTCGCTTCCTCCCCCATGCTCGGCAGAAAGTCAAAAAGGCACGGTTTTCTATAGGAACGAGAAAGATAGTGGGCAAGTTCAAAAACAATGTTTGCGGTTTTCTTTTGTACAATACACCTTTGAAAAAACACTTCTCGGTAGTGGGTCAACAACCGATCAGTGCAATTAATGAGAAAGTGCGTATCTCAAAAACCATTAATCTCCCCCTCTAACGTGAATATGGTGAGTTGTCACCTTCACAGTACAAAACGAATTTTAGTGTAACATACTATTTGATATATTGAAAGGTAATGTCGGTAAGAATAAAAAAATACACTGTTGCAGTCACCTATTTTAAACTATCGGGAAGGGAACTAGCCCCATTATTTAAAATGTAAACATTCACACTTGTGACGAGACACACATGCTGTCTCTTTAAGTAACTCGTTTTTATACTATGAAGGAACAACCACCATTTTTAACTCTCCAAAGTGAATAAACATGGTTAAATCACAAAATTTGCCCAAACTGCTGTGATTTTCAATGCGGTGCTCTGAAAGGAACACTCGCAATTTAAAAATTGCAATTAAATGCACATCAGTGATTTGCGAAATCGGAAATTCGAAAAATTATCAAAAAATCAGATGTTTGCATTTCTGTAACAAGTATATATTCTAACACACCCTACCAATGGCTAAGAACGAAAGCAACCTAATAAGGACAAAATCATACTTTGACATTACTGCCTGTACGGACACTTACTGCAACAGTAATTGAATGGGGTTCATATCTTTGAGCATGTTGTTTTCTTACTTTTCTGTTAAGATTGCGTACCCTTTGGTACTTTACAGACTTGTCCTTCAAGCCTATTTCTGCAAATGTTCAACTAATTTGATCTTTCGAGTGAATCACTGCTAGTTTCTGTAGGTAACCACTCATTTTTTTTTTCCACACCACAGTTTACTACACTGTGTCCCAAACCCTAACAAGCTCACAAAACACAAGCAAATACTTATGACACCAGTAAATTATTGCGATGATATGAAGACATCTTTTTTCTGTTTGAGCAGCTACCTCCTTCTGTCGGTCTTACTTCCATAAAACATGACGTATCTTGCTTTCCAAGTTAAGGCAAGTAACTGTAACCTACATTCCCCAGGGCAGATTCACGAATGAAATCACTGGGGTTGAGAGATTAGATTTCAAGTCACTTAGGCTGGGAAACTAAAATATCCACATAGGCTATATCCAGTGGCTATGTCCTGAACCCTTTCATTACTGATTCACAGTGGAACTATGGGACCATGTCCTTCTATGATGTGTTTCGTAAATGCCCCTAAGGGGGTTCGGGAACGCAAGCGTAAATTCAGAATAAAACTTTACATCAATAACGGCTGTTCCGTAATAACACTGGGGGGGGCACATTTTGCTTGAAAAAATGTCACCTCATTTCATTTCCTCCATATCAGTGACCAATGGAAACCACATCTTCAGAAAATGGAGGCTAAAAGATTTCCAGCATCAGCCCGTATGGGTGCAAGAAAGTAGCACGTTGTTGCGCAATACGTTTATGGCATTTTATGGCTTGCGATATATGGCGACTATTTGCACATGATGGGATCACAATCACCAGACTGCAATGAGATAAAGTATATTGTGAAATCAGCTATCTCTGTGTCCACAAAACATCATGTAGGGATGTTTGAATGAGAAGAAAAGCATGATGTCATTTGATTTTGTCAGAAATAAAGATTTGATTTGTTTCTTTCTTCTTTTTAATATACCAGAGCTTTAACCAATGCTACCAAATGATGGAGGGGGTATTAACGCTGCGCGCTCTTAAAAATCAAGGTAATTGCGGTCATGTCCTTTCCGGTCATTTAAAGTAAAAATATTAAGGTACGCCTTCATGTTTAAGGTGGGTGATCCATTGTATTTTTGTTCTAATCTATTTTTCATGACTATAAACCTCGCGAACTCATAATATTTGGAGTATGACACATTTTCCATCCACTTTTATACAATTATGTATTTTGAGGGTACATGTGGTCCAGTGGATAAAGCGCCCGACTCGCACCCCAAAGGTTGTGAGTTCGAGGCCCACTGAGGCCAATGTGTTTCGCCCTTGAGTAAGGAGAGCTTACCTCAATACTCCTCCCTACCCAGGTGTTATGAAATGGGTACCGGCATTATTCAATGTGAGGAGGTAATAGACTCGCTGTGGAGGTGTAGCGATCCCCCTACAGCAACATTATAATTATATGGTGGAGTCTGGCCCAATCGCTTCGAAATAGATGGGCACTCCGTTCTGTGTACAACAGGTCGGTCCCCTTTACCTTTACCTTTGTATACATTCTAACCATTTCATCATTGAGTATTGGATTTTAGTTTCCTTCGTTGCAGCAATAGACAACAGTAAGATACTAGATTTACTTCGCAGAGATTTTCCTTGCTAATCAATGTAAATGTGTGTATGGTTGTGCATTAACTATATGTATTTTGAAGCGTAGATATGGTATCGGTTTGAAGATAAAAGCGTTGAAGCGGATGAAGTTACTTGCATACGCGGCAGCTAAAAGAACTTATTGTGAATGATCCGATTGGTGGGCAAATGAAATCCAAGGTGACAAAAAGGTGCGGTCTCAAAGGTGTTACCTGATGCCGTCAACAACAATGGCACGACGATGAAGTATCGGCCAAGGACTTTTGAGATGAAGCCATTGACAGGATTCAAGTGTCGAGGCTAGTTTCATTTCTCTTTCTTTTCTGACTTCTAATTAATTTTTTTAACTGTACTATTGCTCCATTGTAAACACAAATGTGTTGATTTTACAACTCTTTAATATTTTTTTATACCCTTACATGTTACCACGTTATATGTATAATATGAGGAGCGAAAAAAAGAAGGGCGAAGTAATGCAAGAAAAAGAAAAAGAATTAGGAAAAAGAACAAGAAACTGAAGAAGAAAAGAGGGAGACCGAATGGGAAGGAAGAGAAGGAAGAGAAGGAAGAAGAAAAAGAAGGACGAAGAAGAAGAAGAAGAAGAACGGAAGAAGGAATCTTCTGCAAACCCAGACCTTATCTTGACGTTTGCCCCAAAATAAAAACAATGCGCATGGAAAGTCCAACCTGTTCACTAAGGTTGAATTCAGAGAATTACAAACCTGAATCTGTAACATGTTTACGAAAGTTGTTGGCAACCCTTCAGCGTGTCTAAACGAAATGTAAATTCTAATCTTTCAAAGCCATACCGGAGTTACTTTCTTGTGCTTATAAGTTAAATTATAAGAGTTTTTTTTTTTTTTTTTTTTTTAATTTGGATCAGTCAATAATAATATTGTGCAAATCGATTTCAAAAACAATGCTTTAACTTGGAGAGGTTACTTACTCGGCAAAAAATTATTAACATGATGATAGAGATTTATAAAATAAAGATATTTTCGAGTCAGTTCAAAGGACATGTATCATTTATTTTATCATTACACTATTGTGTAGTTGGTAACAAAGCCTAGCAGAACGTCAACTCATTTCTTGACGTCAATTTGTGTACCTTTGACGTGGCGATAGGAAATGTTCAAAATGGAGTTTGGTTCAGAAAATGATCTGGACAATGAAACGGGTCCCGACTAAGGAAAACCTCATAAACCCGCACCCAATGATATTGTGAAATCAGGATTTTCCTCACTTGAATCTCGTAATCATCTTTAATCGGTAACTCTAAATTAAATGTCTAATATTTTCAACAAAATAACCGAAACTTCACTATATCGGTCCCAATGTGGGGTTTTTTTTTTGTTGTTCGTATGGGATGACTGATTTGTCCACACTTCAAGAAAAAAAGTTAAAAGATGATACGCAATAATATTTGCAATATCCAGATTTAAAATGCTTTAAATATTTGATTAGTGTGTTCTATTCGTAACTGAGGATAGCTGTTACATTTTCGCAGAATGATTTGTATCAATGGAAAGAGGGGGACTATTTCTACGACTTGTCAGCATTGGTTTATCATGTATAAAAAATTCTTTGAAAGACGAGGGTAATATGAAAAAAAATATTACAATAACTCTTAAGCTTGACACTACAACAAAATCATTACAAAATTTAAAACCCTCGTCTTACAGGGGGGTGGTACCCCCTCCCCCAGTGACTTTGTTCTCGGTGCATCATTTTAGCGAAAACCCATGTGACGGTAAAACCTTCACCGGGGTTAGGGTGTGGCGTCAAAGTCCAATGGGGTGGGATATTGCTACCTAATGACATTTTTATGGTACTTTTTTTGAAACTATTTTGCACAGTATGGCTCTAAAAATGTAATTTTTATGTAAAACTAGTCAATGGCCATCATTTAGAGCTGAAAACCCATGGAAATCCGATAATTCTACCATTTTTAAAGCGCAAAATCGGAATTTTTTCGCCTATTTTTCTTTTCTTGGAAATTCAATTTTGCCGGTTCGCGGACTTTATGACATCATGTACGCCGTACTATGTAGGTTGGTACTTATGTTTGTATCAATGGAAGGATGACCAATACCTATCCACTTGTATCAAATCCTAAGCATCGTGTGCTTTATATAACGAATTCTCGAGGGGTGGTAACCCCCCCCCCCCCCTTGGTAAAACCAACCGCGTTACAAACAGGCTTGGTAAGAGAGGGTTAATAAAGGAGAGTATCCCCGTTAAACTGTGTTACGAATTAAAAATCAGTTTATTTAGGTGTCCTTTCCCCGAGAGCGAGAGAGGCGAGAACGTTGATTCGTTAAAGTTATCTTTTTGATGTCATCTTCCCCTAAATCCAAAGTGTTCAACACTTTTAATTAGGCGTTAACAAGAAATATATTTAGTTTTGTTTGTTGTTTATTGGTTCCAGAAGTTTTTATGTTGTTTTTTTTTCTTTATTTTGTCTTTAACAAGTAAAATCGGACCAGGTGATTTGATATCGATATATTATATATAAGCTACTGACTTCTCTTTAATTTGTACATATGCGTACCAAAAATTCTCCGTTTGACGACAAAATAATGTCATTACCTTAGCAAAATTTATTCCACGAGGTTACCTCAGTTTTGAAGCAAAAGAATTGAGTTATGGGTGAAAAGTTGAGTCAACGGAGTTATATAAGAACCTACTTTCCATGTCTGGTCCATTTACCGCTTTTTCGTTATGTTCCTCGGATTGTTTTTTTTTTATATTGGAAGTTCTTTAGACGTGAGGGGGATGAGACGATGTGTGACAGGGATGTTTGCTCCATTGTATCAGAATATAAGAGCCTCGGGATATATGAATGCATTTCGAGGGGTGGGGAAACCCCCCCCCCCCCCCCCCCCCCCCCGGTAAACCGCATTACAACAAGGCTTGGTAAGATTAGGTTTAATCAAGGAGAGTATCCCCGTTAATGTGTTTACGAAATAAAAAAAAACACGTTATTATGGGTCCTTTCCCTAGAGTGCGAAGAATGTTTGATTCGTAAAGTTAGGGTTTAGTTAGGATGGTCCAATTTCGTCCCCAAATCCCAAAGTGTTCCAACTTTTACCATGACATTTTGTTGTATTTAATCGTTAACAGACAAGATAAATTTAGTTTTTTGTTTTGTTTATTTGTTTATTTTATGTTGTTGTTTTTTATTTTACACTTTGTGGTTTTTTCTTTTGTTAACACGTATAATCAGGACAGGTTGATTTGATATCGATGTAGTTTAGCTTTTGAATTCTATTTTAATTGAGACCTAATGCGTACAAAAGATCTCAAGTGGGACGACCAAAGAATGTCATTACCTTGCAAACATTTAATTCCACGAGGATTACCTCAGTTGTTTGAAGCAAAATCTGAGTTCAAATCAGGTGTGGAAAAAAGCCGAGACCGCGGAGTTATATAAGAAACACTTCCATGATCATGGGCTTTACCTATTTTTCTTTCTTTACCGTATTGTTTTATATGAGAAGTTCTTTAGACGCTGAATGAGCACGATGTGGTGTACAGGGATTGTTTGCTATCTATCAGCCAGATAATTGAATTGCATATTATATTAAATGATTGTTGGCGCTGTGCAAGCGGAGAGCTTGGTACTCTATTAATAAAATGTGATAGGACTTTTTTCCGCTTATATTTCCATATAATACTATATACGCCCTCATTCGCGTTAAGGGAACCGCAAAATGTCAGAACCGGCAAACGCCTTAAAGAACGAATAATACTTAATACGTTCCCCATTCCCAAGCGATATAGAGTGCACCAACGCAGAAAATATGTTTTACAACACAATGTTGTGTAAACATTACACAAGTTTATACCAGCATGGATTTGTTTTTTCTTCGACATTAATACGTGTGAACCGTTCGACAACATCAACCCCCACACCCCCCCCCACCACCACACCACCACCAGCCACCGCCACCACCACTCCACCCCCCAAAATAAGTTTTAGTGTCCAGAAAAACGGTTTTTTTTCTCAATACCCCAGAGTGAATATAAAGGCACTTTTTCTGACCGTCTCTTCTGGGAACTTCCTGACCTAGTATTGCTTCAGATGAAAATGTCCGTATTTTCTCATTGCCATTCCTGAAATTTCGCCACTTCAATCTATTTTCTTTCCGAAGATAGATACAACAAGCTGACGTTTTAATGGTTACATATCAATATTAGCTCAATAAGTGAACAGGATTTGCAATATTTGCATTATCGCTTCCACCATCCAAAAATCCATTTTGTTGTCTCATGAAGCTTGTTGGTGAGTGCTGCATTACCAAGATATTTTTACTACGTACAGAACCATTAGGACAAACCTAAAGGACCAACGCGTTTTTGTTACAACGCGTTTGCTTCTTACCAAGACCTTGCTTTCAGGAAACAGCGCGTTGCTTTTAGAAAATACCGTATTGCTTAAGAAAAGAAAATAAATGAATAGTTTTGGGATCGTCTTAATGGCTTAGTTACCAATGTAGGGAGTCGCAACGATTAACATCCATCGCATTCAATGAGGCTTGAACTTGTTTCCCCATACCTTGTTAGCAAGCATTTAAGACGCTAAAAACTATTCATTTAATCCTATAAGCTCCATTAAAACACGCTCCATTTTTAGACTGAAATTGACCCTTTTTGGCTGATTTTTCTATTTTATCTCGTCTTACCAAGCCCTTTTTGTAACAAACAAAACAACGATATACCAAGGAATTGGTTATAAAGCACCCCGATGCTTATGATTCGGGATACCAGTCGATAGCTATGGTCCACTTCTTCCATTGATACGCGAGAGTAAGTACCAACATCCTAGTATGAACGTCGCAATGACGTCATCAAATCCGCGAGTTCGGCAAATTGACCATTTTTTCCATAGAAAATACGTGAACAACCCAATTTTGCGCTAAAAAGGCAGGGATTCGTATTTCGTGCGCTTTTCAGCGCTAAATGATGGCAACTGACTAGTTTTACATAAACATGGAATTTTAGAGCCATACTGTTGCAGAATATTTTCAAATGCACCTAAAATACCTTGGGTGCAATTACCCGAAGAATAGAGTAATGATTACCTCTAAGTTTTTTTACGCGAAGCTTTTGCCCCCCCCCCCCGTAAGAGAGGGTTTTTACCCTTTACACAGACTTATAATTGTCGATAGTACACAATATCCCCTTTTACAAATCTTATGGTTAGACAAATAACGTGGTATAGTTTCAACATTAATCCTTTGTCTAGACACCCTCCTTACGGCAAACATTTCCAGCACTTAAGAATCATCTTTCAGGGGTCCATGTCAGGCAGGCTTGGACAAGTTGCACTTGGAGTACCGCCGGGAATGGGTTAGTACCGCTTGTGTTCAGTGCTTATATCAACGACTTGCCCATCAGCGGAGCCCACTCTAAAGTGAGGCTCTTTGCAGATGACTGTGTCTTGTACCACGAAATAATGGCTGATCTTCTCCAAGAGCATCTCAATGCAGTCGTTAGTGGGAAGAAGACAGGTAGATGTTTTTCAATTACTTCTTTTTTCTACGGACAGTCACCCCGAAACGAAAAAAGTGTTTGAAGTATAAAATGGGGGATTCTAATCTGGAAGAGGTGGAACACCATCCCTACATAGGTGTCGAACTCGTCGGACGATTAAGTTGGTCTCCCCACATCGACCCAGATACATCCAAATCTATAAAATGTTGGGGCAGCTAAAGAGAAATCTGTATCTCTCCAGTAACCGTACCAAGTACATAAAAAAAAAAAGCCAGGGTGTTTCATGTCGCTGATCAGACCAAAACTGAGTATTGTTCAGCTATTCGGGATCCTCATCATAAGTCGGATAAAGCCAAGCTTGTATACAATTTAGAACAGAGCAGTCAGATTTGAAGTAGGAGATTACAGAATGGATTACAGCATCACTAAAATTCCTGCTGCGTGAATTTGGCGATTTTGGACTACTGAGAACCACAAAACCCGTATGACAAACAATATACAAAGAAACTGATGGACTCATCCACAGCAACATTAGATGGGCCACCTAAATCATCAACTCTACTAGACGACATTGTACCAGACAATTGGACAACAGGTTTGACATCATCACCCAGTAAAGGACTCTTACCGGTATCGACATCTATACCAAAAGCAATTCCTGAATGGATCTGCTTAACAAGAAAACTAGAAATAATGGCCGACGTCACGAACCTTGAAAAAAACCATACTGGACAAGATAGACATCAAGGCCCTTGTTGCGAACGATCATTGTAATATATACGACAACGTATGCGATAACCAGTGATGGTATACGTCATGGGACAGATAAGACCAATACTATCCGGCCCGTAGCAGGAATTTATGAGGGGGGGTGTGCGATGCAGAAGAGGGACCTTTTGCGCCCCGGCACCCCCCACCCCCACGCACGCCCGGCCCCGCCCCCCATACAAAAAAAAATTTTGCTCGCATGCGCTCGACGGTTGACCCAAAATTTTTCACCGTCGTCTCACAAATTTCTGAAGGCGGGGGGTGGGGGGGGGGGGGGGTGGGGGGAGGGAAGAAAAAAAAATTTCGTCGCAGCGTTCAGAAAAAAAAAACAGTGAGTAACAACGGAAATCTAATGCGATGGTTAACCGCTGCTTAGTCCTGCCGAGTCATATACCATGCACCACAACCCTTAAGACAACTTTTAATTGACAACATGGACCTTAAACATGGCCAAAGAGGACCTTCAACATCATAAAAGCGGACCTTTGTCATTTTTGGGTAGGTGGCGTCGCACCCCCGCACCCCCCCTGGCAACGGCCCTGCATATCTCATTATACAGTTCGTAAGTACAGTCTGCTACGGTTTATAGTCTTTTTGTTTTTGTCTGTATTTATAAACAGTGCGAGGGGTTCGAAAATTCAAACTGGCATGCATCCATCGCAGCTGGACTGTGATAAATGGTGTAAATACAAGTATTTGTTTGTGGGAATTGCGTTAACATATTCAGCATGTTCAGGACCGAAGCTTACTGTGATTGTACAGAGTGTGGGTGAACTATAAGTGAACGCCACCGCTCGGTGCGTCATACCTTTATTAAAAAAATCCCTGATAAATAAATTATCTTGGAAATTATAGCGTGCACAAATCCGCAAACCGGCGTTTGAATGTACCTGAAATCCCAGCAACTCTGTATTCATCCTTCAACGTCACTTTTGATTCGCTTAACGATTGAAAACGGGCAGGGGCTTTTTCGGTTACTGTAATTGGTACTGTCAAAAAAGTGTCACTAGTACAAACAAAATCCAAGACGAATATGTCGTCTTTCACATATAAATGAAGGCTCAGTTAAATGTATTACCGTTGATTTTATAACAAACACAGCATGGATGTATTCTATACCATGAAGAACACCGCGGCTTACGTTGCCGGGGACAAATATCTTCTTTAACCACATGAGACTACCGACAATTGTATTGGTTACATTGGGTTGTGTATTTAGAAGCCAATCAGAGGACATTCTAAGAAAAAAAAAAAAAAAAAAAAGGCTTGAAAATAGGTCACAGATATAAAAAAAATATATTTGGTGAAATTTTCAAAGGTGCTATCATTCATAATAGTGATGAACCAATGAGAGATACTGTAAGAATGTGGCATAGACCTTAGGGTTAATGTTTCTTGGAAGGGCTTTAAAATGTTTATTGGAAGTTGCTTTCAGAGTATGTGTGCTGGACAGCCAGATCTTTGAAGTGATAAATCTTAAGTCCTGTTACGTGGCATTTTGTAAAATAATTTCTGAGAAATAAGATGATTTATTTTACGTTATGGACAGATGCACAATTTGAAATCGACAGTACGGACAGGTGTCACAGTTTCAGTTTTTGGTGTAATATGTCTCACTGCAATTAATATTTCGCTTGGCAATGAATTGGGGTGAGGTATTACTGGATAGTGGTCAATATACTTTCTCAATAAAGTAATAATACAAATCCAAGTTTCAAGTTTCTACTAATGACAATAAATTGATTCAATTACCGCTATTTGTCCTTAGAAATTGAAACATTTTGAAAGAAGAGTCGTTCACAATATATGCTTAAAATTATGGCGATTGATCGTTAAAAAACGCATTGCACTCAAATATTTGCTCTATTCTACGCAATAAAATAAAGGCAACCGCGTGGAATTAGGATTGTATTGAGGAAAGTTCAATGAGTATCTTGAGAGTGATACTGTATATTTTAATGAAGCTCAAAATGTTGAAATTGGATAGAATCTTCAAAATATTTTTCTACATGCACTGAAAATCACCACTACTTTTCTTACTCTTTATTAGTAAGTACCAAAGAAAATATAAGGTTAGCACATAATTAATCAAGTGCTATAACTCAAATATTGTTGTATATAGATAGGGTAGAGATAGGGAAAAGAAGCGGAAAAATAAGGGAGAATGGTTTTGGGGTGCTGGTGGCATTGTGTTACATTGTATTAGCACATTAAAGGTGAGCTGTAATTAATCACGTCAGTGAATTTAATACACGTAGGCATACCTAACTGGAAATCGAAACCGTCCCTCTTCTTGGGAAACAAATACCGAACCACAATATACGATACTTACAGAGAATATTAGGAGAAGATTTAAATTATTATCCTGCCAAATCAATATAATGCGAATTAAAATGAACAAAATAATCATACAAGAACATAAAAATACACGTACTACTACAGAGGTTTTGGAACTACCTATCAGATTTTGACGTGGCAAAGTACTTAAAATTAACAAATTAAGTGCCCAAGGGGGGTTCAATAGTACCAACATTTGATTTTTGAGATTTCTCGGTTACCAATAAATTTTCAAGGAGTTTTTTGAACTAAATATATGATTTTTTTTTTTTTTTTTTTTTTTTTAAAAAAAAAAAAAAAAAAAAAAAAAAATCCGCCACGGCTTCATTAGAATAATTAGGTTGGGTCCCTATAACCCCCCTCCCTGGGACTACGGACGTGCAAACAATCAAGATATTTTACGAATTAAAAAAATTAAAGTAATTAAATATTGGGGTTTATTTGTTAGATAATACTTATGAGGTAATATTAATAATTAATAATACTTAAATAACTAACCTTTTATATGATGATAGCAATCCATTGTAATTTTTGTCCTGCAGGTTAACTGGGTAAGTCTATGGGAAAAATAAGCGATTTGAAGTTCTGAGAAAAATACAAGATGGTAAAATTTGGCTATAATTTGCAATGATTATTTTAATTGGTATTCTGAGTAGATATAGTGAATTATTTTGGTTCAAACCCTAATTGGAGGTGTGAGGATGGGAAATTGTGCGAACACTATTGGCAAAGAGTGACAATTTCAATTGGCCATAGGTCATAGGTCAAAGGTCGGATTTTCATTTTATTGTGGGTATGTGGTTCTTACGTAACCCCCATTTATTTGTGTTAGTGTCATGTTCAAACTCCCACGGGAAAGTGGTTATCTGGGTTGGGTCCCTAGGAACCCCCCCCCCCATGGGCACTAACGGAAGTTTTTTTAAGATGGGCAAATAAGTGTTAAAAACTAAGGACCAAGGGGTTTTCACTCCCGTTAGTGCCAAGAGGGGGGGTGGGCCGGTCCATGGGACACCCTCGCCCCAATGAAACCACTTTACCGAGGGATTTTTTGAACGAAATTGATACCAACATGTGAAGGGTCATAAGACAATCCAAACCCAGCAATAAAAAATGAAATTTGTTATTTGGGCTGCAAATTAGGGGCAAAACATGTTTTCAAAACACGCGAAAAATGGGCAAAAAGACGGAAAATTCAAATGAGCCTTGTGCTTACATCAAACTTTTTGAAAACTTACTAGTTGATATCTACTCTAGAAGACCCAAATTATATATATTTAAGACAAACTTGCAGTTTTAGCAATCCTGTATTTTAACGGGTGTTGCAAAATACACCTCATTTTCCCATAGACTTTGTACAGTAACGGTTTTGCAACGTCCACAATGAAATGTTTGTCATTTCAGTTCAAATTTCAAATTAATTTTTAATGTTACTATTAATTGTATACTTATATGTATGGGTGAAAATATATCAGCAACCAATTGTTTGGTTCTTTGATTGTTTTATATTCTCAGTGAATCCGTTGTGCCGGGGGGAGGGTCCATGGGACCCTCTCTAATTAACTCATTAACGGCTTGGCCAATTTTATATTTATTTATTATTTATTTGGTAATAAAATAACAAAAAACCCAAAATTTAAAAATTATCAATTAAAAAAAAAAAAAAAAAAAAAAAAAAAATCCAACGCGTAAAGCGGCCAGAGCGAAAGCAAATTTGGAGGGTCCCTAGGACCCCCCCGGTCACTTCAGTGTTAATACCTGTTTGTGTCGTTTATGGTTTTACAAAGTGTCTTGTTGTTATAACGTTGAAATATTAAACAATGCAAATATTTAAAAAAAAAAAAAAATAGCAAGAATTACAATCAATCAAGTTACAGCAACATTGTTGTAAGCCTATTTACTTCAGACTTCAATGAATAAAACTAAAATTGATACTTGCTTTAATGTAGGCCTTTAAATACTGTAAAGTGCATTTTTTTTCTAAAGACGTAACCTTTGAATAACAAGGAGTGTATATTAATAACTAAAGTTCGTTTTTTTCGCGCGCCGTGTTTTAACGCTAAATTATTTTGCCCAAAGTGTATGTAATGCATAAATATCAGTTGCGGATATTTTGGTGGGGGAAAATAAAATCGGTCTTGGCATTTTATAATCATTAGCATAAAAACATTTTGTGGAGCTTCGCAAAAATTGTTTGCCAATTAAAACGCACTGGAGTAATCTTTTTTTTTATTATTTTTATTTCAGCAATGTAACTGTATTGATTTCCTACTATTATGAGCCATTTTTTTTTATAAAAAAGGTCATTCAGGAAAAAGGTTTTCATTTTGGGCGGGAGAATTTGTGCGCGTTGTAAAATTTTGAATTTGTACAACCACTTTTTTTCATTTCCTGTTATGTGGTCGTGTTGAGACCCTATCAAGGACCAGAGTTTGGTAAAAATTCCAACGGCAACGGCACCAATGGGAGTGCAGACGACCTTATGCACTTGTGTTAATTTTTACATATTTTATTTTTTTTATTTTTTTTATTTTTTTTATTTTTTTTAAGTCACAATTTTTAAGCACAATTGTCATTTTTAGTTTTTTTAAATATATTTTCCATTTGTCTTTTTCTCACTTTTTTATGTAAATAAATTAAAAGAAAAATAGTAAAATGACGATATATTGTTTCCGACACATACTTATTTGTATTTTTCTAACTTTTGAATACGCATCTTTTCATGAACAAATGTGAAAATCCTCGCCCCAGTAATCAGTTAATCAGTGTGGGTCCCTATGACCCCCCACACTAGTCAGCCAACGGGAGAGTCAGTAAGAAACAATATATTGTGAAATTAATTGCGCGAAATCAAATTACCTGACATTCCAAACTGTTATTTCATCTCTAGGCATCAAGCATTTTGTAATTTAGTTTACCACTAAGTCAGAATGTACCAAATGTATTTGTATACTACTTTAAAAAACATGAATATTATAAAATAATCTAGTGAAATAAGCAAATGAGTAAAATAAGTAAATACAAGCTGTATACAAGTTAATAAAAACGGAAAAGTACTTACATTAATGGATGAGCCTTTCGTAATACATCATAGCCACACGAGGCAAAGTATCAATGTCATTCGTATCACACACAACGTTAGCAAATGTTCATTTTATAGGATGCAGTTTAAATGTGTTCTCATTCAAGTGTGCAGTGATACGGCAAGAGACGGAGCAACACTTTCGTCTGATGTGAACGTGAAGTAAATTGTTAAACTTGGTCTTCTGTGTGAAAATATTCGACACTTCGAAGAAACGGATAAAAGAACAGCGACAAGTGGTTCGATGCGTTACGTTACCTGCCGGATTGTGTTAAGATAGGTAGCAAATTGTAATAGCTCACGTTGTGATCATGGCATACTACGCATATTTGCTGCGCTGACATGCGCACATTAATTTGATGGTTGAAAGATAAAGATAAGTGAAAAAGTTAACGCCTCCAGCACTAAAGTAAACCGACAAGCGTAGGTTTTTAAATTTACATGTCCCGTAACTTCTAATGGGTTCGTTACTAGTATTAAAGGGGATAGGTAAGATAGTTTGCCATATGCTTGGGAATTTACCTTTGAAGCACAGACATCACCACCATCGTCGTCGTCGTCATCGTCGTCGTCATCGTCGTCGTCATCGTCATCAGCAACAGCAACAATGCAAACAGCAACACAACGCCATTACCATACTGATATGTGACACTTTGCTTTCACAGAAAGACTTAGGATAATTGAAGTTACCACTAAAGTGTATAAGGTCTTTCAGACTTCCGCTAGTGTAGGGGGCTCATGCCCCCCCCCCCCCAACCCCATCACTTACTCTGACGTTTTCCCACTTCATGTCATTTATGTGATATTTCACACGACCACACATAACAGGAACCACATACAAATCGGTTGTACCGATTCAATTCCATGGACTCGCACAACTTTCGTGTGTAGCCCCTACAGTTTTTGTGCAGGATCCCCAACTGTCTTAAAAAAAAGCCTACTGCCATATAAATGTTTGAAATTCGCATCTTTACTCTTGATAGATCGGAAACAGAAAAATATAATTTTAGTTTCTATTACAGTAACGATTTTGTCACGAATCTGTTCTATGCAGCATTAGACCTCGTCTCCGAATGGGACTGTGGTATACTATTTCCCCTTCATTTTTTCTTCATTTTTCCGCCTTGCTAAAACCCCCTATACATCATGGCCATAAATTAGTCAGGGGAATTCCTGGTAGTTGACTCGTTTGGCCATGAAACTTTTCAGTGTCCAATTATTAATGCATTGTAATTGACAGTTTACGCTAATTGCATGCAAAATAACATCCACCGGCGTATAGTTAAGTACTGGTGATCCAAAATTGATTGGATGGGGATGGTCAAACATGCCTAGTACTAGCTTGGATATCGCGACAACTGATTTTTTTGGTACCAATAGATGCTATAGTCCTCCTCTTTACCATTAATACGTTATGAGTACACATGCATGAATTTAAGTCAAATGACGTCATAAAGTTCGATTTCAGCAAAACTGGTAAAATTTCATAAACACAGTGCACTAATGGTTTTTCATTTTTTAATTATTTTCATGCATTTTTTGCTCTCTACAAGTCTATGATAATAATTACTAATTGTATATACCCATGGAGGTTTTACAGTACTCTATAGTTATTTTGGAGTCATTAAAATTGCGAAATATTGAATTTGCACTCTGTATCCAAGTATTTGCATACTTTTCTTACGTATGTCCATAGTAACCCCTATTTTATACGAATGGAGAGAAACTCTAGCATCCTGTGGCTACCAAGTTATGGAATAGATGTTTCAAATGAGGGAATCACATGCTGGGTGGTAATCCACTTTTCGATGTGTCGTTATATACATACATTGCTCATTGTAGATTAGTGTGTAAGCTTGAAAATGGCAGATTACATTATAAGGAGTACTTCGTGTATCATGATCTGGAACGACGTAGCTCTGGCTTACCTTGTCTAACTAAACATATCCAAAAAATGTATAGGAAATTTTCGCCACCCTATAGATCGAGGAGAGCTCATTAAATGACGTTGGCGTGACGTCAGAATATTTGAAAGCAGCCAGGTTTTTGATCCTTGTTTTTTGTATTAAAAGTGTAGAAGCTGCAAACATTTCCCAACATGCGCAATCGTAAGGATAGGTGTAACAACTAAACACTTTATCATTGATGGCTATTTTCCCCGTCAAAATCGGAAATTATGATGAAGCTTCTGAGTATTTTAGTGCATCCAGTTCCGTATCCCCATTTTTCCTCCTGTTTGGCCTTTTGATAGCTACAGTTTTTGCGATTAACATTCGAATAACTTATTTCCTGCTCATCATCTCTCAAACTTTTATCAAAAGCGGACAACTAACACACGCTTTAATGTGCAAAATCTGAAGGTTTAACTTTCTATACTCGTCCCATATTTGACTTGCCCGGTTGTATAAACCCTTGGCGTTTTCATTTGCATAGATTCAACCCTTCGAAATGTTGACGGCCGGTTGGCCGATCGGGATATGTCTTGCACACGGCACGCTATATAATGCCTTTACTAATTATGCTCGATATTGGTCCTAGCGTAAGTCCCCGGCCCTCCATCACAAACTAACAAACTTGCGTATAAGCGCATATGAGTTCAATGACTGAAGGATTTAAGGATCAGTGAACGAAACGAACATTCAACTTTATGGCTTCAAAGAGGACGTTTTTCCTCGTGCAAAAGAAGCTATCATTCCGGAAAGGGAAAGGGATGGAGTTGAGAGATTAAATTATAAATTATTATTAACACTTAACGGCGAATAAGGGGGGGGGGGGGGGTTCTAGGGGTAACCAACTTTGTTTTTTTCGGCCGGCGTTTTTTTTTAACGCTGCATTATATTTGGTTTAATTTTTTGTATGTCTAACTTGTAGTTGCGCTTGCATTTGCAAAAAAATTTTCAAATCCATCGCGTCGTTTTGCGTTAATTCGCATGGGTCCCTAGGAGGGGCCCCCCCCCCCCATTATGCACTAACGAGTGCCCATGACCAAAATTAAACATCTGAATTATAGAGTTACGGACTGTATTCTGATTTTCATAATGGCATACACTAAGACATAAACAAAGTAAATAATCAAAAAAAATCTTGGAAAAGTATAGTAGGCCATGGTGTTGTCATAATATTTTATTATACATCGTTTAAGGGTTTACTGTAGAAACCTATGCGTTAAATTATACAAGTAAACCTAAAAAAATATAAAATGGCACAAGACAATTCTATTTGTTGTTAATAGTTAAAATAGTTCATCTTCCCATTAAAGCAATCAGAAAAGTCTAGGTGAGTCAGTGCCGTAGAAAAATTCAGAAACGAATAGTGTCTTTTTCGCACATTTGGACGCAAAATTAAAATCAGTTTTGCCCCTAATGTCTTACTGAACAATTTTTTTCATTTTTAATTTATAATGTGATGTCTTTGAAATCTCTAACATTTGGTGGCTTCATCTAAAAATTCATTGGGGAAAGTGGTTATATAGTGAATGGTCCCTAGGCAGCCCCCCCCCCCTTATGACCAAATAAAGAAGTGCAAACCCCTTATGCAGGTAAGTGTTAATTAAGAATTATTATTATATAAAATTTATTTTTGTTGGCTTCCATAACCCCGCTCTAACTTAAAACGCTGGTTTGGAGATGGAAAATGTTATACCGTCATAATCTTTATAACCGACATATAGCGATCTTGCCACGCACCCCTTATAACATTAAAGATTTAGTTGCGCATACATTTTTTTACCAACAAAGTATGTGTAACCTACGATTCCATAGGTACACAAATGGAGAATGCACATACGACGCCCAAAACCAAAACAACAGAGGATTCTTTATTATTAACCCTCGTCTAACCAAGGGATTGTCTACAACCTTCACGACCCCCCCTTTATTTTTTGTATCTTAACACTCGTCTACTCGGGGGGGGGGGGGGGGTACCACCCCCTTCATGTTTTCCCGGGCTTGCTAAATCCCCTTTTTGGTGGCAAATATTGAATGTTAATGTCAATTGACATTTTTCCGTCCTTTTATCCAAAAAGCAAAAAGCAAACATCCGCCGGGTATGGAGAAGGATACAGGGTGGTCCCAAAGCGATTGTTATGGGGGGGGGGGGGGTGGCAACAAAGAGGTTCTATATAGATAAAGAGGGGGTAAAGCGTTACAGTCATCTGGTGAAATTCATAGTTCGAGCAAGGTTTTGCCGCCACAAAGAAAACTTTAGAGTACCAACAATAGAAAGCAATGGTTGCCTCCGCTTCTTCCACATACTGTGTGTGCCGCTTAGCATATACACTAACGGTAAGGATACAAAGTGATGTATGTGTTAGAGGTTGGCCAGGGGTTGTAATAATAGTGCACTGGGATAATTGTGCTGCAAATATATTTTTTCCATAATGCAATGCGCGCTTAGGTTTGAAAAAGATGTATTTCATTGAGGCGGTTTTCGGGGTTTTTAGTTAATCAGAACGATCTGACGTGTTTTTTTTTCATTTAATTCGGTTGTGTGGCCATGGGTAGACAAAATTAACACCAATATCACCCAACATCCACACAACGGAGATTTGCCATATTGTTTGTATCGAATTGACATATTATGTGGGGTATACAAGCAACCACCAAACACTAAAAATTATTCCGTGCAATATTCAAAAATGTCAGCGACCCAGCATGGACGACTGGTTGTGAAGGGCTTCACCCTCTTGTGGCAACCACCACCCCCCTTCGGCAGAGAGTACCGCATGCCTTGCACAACACAGAAACCTCACAGACACTTGATTTGGTACCGATGGATACCCATGGTCCTCATCTTTCCATTAATCAAAAAAATACAGTACCCACATGCTCACATTAAAAGTCAACAATGTTATACGGTCTAGAGTTAACCATGTAGATGGTCCTAGACATAACAATGTTAGGAATATCCCGATTTTTCATGCGGTTATGGATCCACTTGATGGAAATGACTAGTTATAATATATGAGAGCATTTTAGTTTGTGTACAATAATGTTTTTGAGTAGCTAAACTGGAAAAAAACATATCAATGTTTCACCCTATATTCCATATTTTCATAATTTCCTCCACATTGACATCTAGTGACGTCATAATGGGGGGATGTTGGTACTTCTTGTGATACCAATGGAGAGAAGAAACTCTCAGCTACCATGTGTACCAAATTGACTTGAATCGGATGTTCAGTAACGTAATTCACGGGGGGGGTGGCCTCGGGAGTTTTGTTACCAAAAATTGCTCAGGTAGACGAGGGTTAAGCGACAAACATCATCTTGTTAGTATCTTGGTGTTGTAGCCTACATAGTCCATTCTTCAAATCAAAGTACAAACTGTCAAGTTTTAAACAATGTGATGTCATAGTGACGTTTAATTGGAGCTTATGTTTTAAGAACATTTGTACTGCCTGAATCGGCCAAAAAATCAAGGATTTTTTTTTTTTCCGACCATTTTTGCGAGATTAATGCAAGCAAATTGAGTATTCATTGGTAATGATGGGTGGCAAAAGTAAGCCATACACAGTGATTTATCTAAAAAATAAGAGAAAAAAAATACAAATTATTGTTAGGATTACTTACTGTAGCAGCACACGTAACATAAAGTTGAATACTTCTGCCCCCAAAACTACCTGAACCAAGTGTGTCTAATGTAGAGCTGAGTAATCGATTTTCTTGTTACTGTACTGATTGGTGTGTAAAATAGGTCTCTGAACTTGCTTCAAAGGTGTAATGACATGCAAACATGATGATGATGCGGTATGAAAACACCTGAAAGTTGTAATTAATGTGTCGGATTTCAATGTGTTAATGTGATATATTTTGAATAACTCTGGGAAACGGGCAGAATTGGGAACTCTAAGAAGTGCATATGTTAACACTTAAGTGCCCAAGGGGGGGGGGGGGGGCTTTTTAATTTTTTGTTTTTTTCAATATTTGATTTTTTGCGATTCCTCGGTTACGCAATCATTTTTTCAACGGAGTTTTTTTTGCTACTGTCTGATTTATGAATACGCTTTCCCTGATACAAAAAAAAAAATCCGCCCACGCTTCATTAGAATAATTAGGTTGGCGTCCTAGGAACCCCCCCCCCCCCCCCGGGCACTAACGGAAAGTGAACAAATCAAGATATTTTACTAATGAAAAAATTAAGTAATGAAATATTGGGATGATTTGCTTAGATATATACCTTATGAGGTATATTAATTAATATTAACTAATACTTAAATCAAATAACCTTTTATATGCTTGATAGCATCAATTTTAATTTGTCATGCCGTGCTCTTAACGGTAGTCTATGGGAAAAATAAGGCGATTTTGACGTTTCTGAGAAACTACAAGATGGTATAATTTGCTATATTTTGAAATGATTATTTTAATGGTTATATTATAGATAGATATAGTGAATTATTTTGGTTCAAAACCTTATATTGGAGTTCCTGAGGATGGACATGTGCGAACCACTCTTTTTCAAAGAGTGACAATTTCAATTGGCCGTAGGTCATAGAGTCAAAGGTCGGATTTTCATTTTTATTGTGGATTAGGTGGTTCTACGGCCCTCATTTATTTGTGTTAGGGTCATGATCAAACTCACACGGGAAAGTGTTATCTGGGCTGGGTCCCTAGGACCCCCCCACCCCTCCCCCTGGGCACAACGGAAAGTTTTGTTAGGCGTGGGCACTTAAGTGATAAGTGATGATAAGAGTAAGAGTACCATCCCTTACAGTGCTTTTCATCTGGAACTGAGAAGAAAGTAATGAAAATAATACTAAAGTGCCAAATAAGACCAGTCCTCTGGATCCCAAAGTCCCATGGTTACTTAAAGGTTGTGCATATAGTTGTACTGGTACAAGTCAATTATCAATAATTCTTTTAGAGGTCGGTACTTTTCCACAGTGTCTACGTCAATTCAAGCTGTAATCCACCCTTTGAAAAATTATCGGCCTGTTTCAAATCTTCCCACTCTTAGTAAAATTATTGAATACCCTGCTATTTCAAGATTCAAGCAACATCTTCAGGGTATAATCTAACTGAAAATTTACCAGTCTGCATATAAGTGTTCCCATAGTCAGAACTGCTCTCTTGGAAGGTTAAAAATGATATCAATCAGGAACTTGACAAAGGCAGAGCAGTCATGGTGTTCTTTTAGATCTTTACTCGTTTTTGATAGAGGGATCACAAAATTATTGTCGATCGGATGCATGATGAGTTTTGCTATTGCGGAGTCTGCCATTCATTTCATTTGCTAGTACCTTGGTGGTGAAAGATCGTATCACAAGAGTATTGTTCTTGATAATATTCTAAAGATCAGACCTTCAGTCTGCGGTAAATAGGGGTCTATTGACGGGCACCCAATTTTTACTGCATATTCTCAAATGTTAAAAATATCACAGGCAATTTGAGTTGGTTATCACATTTATGATGATGACAAGCTGTACATGGTTTGATCCTAAGTCTAAGGAAGATACGGCTACTGCTAAGTCACAGCTCACCAAATGCATCGCTGAAATAAGCTCATGGAGCTGTAAAAATTAAGTCAATGATGCAAAAATGAGCTGTCTTAATTGCTTCATCGGCATACTGAGGCTGTGTATAACTTAGATTGAAACAGGGGACTCGGTTATACCCATCGGTTCTATTAAAAAAGCTGGGATTATGTTGACAAAACCTTCACCATGAAAGACCATGTTAGTTTATTGTGCAGAGTGTTAATTTCATTTACGTACCTTAGTTCATCGTAATATATTAGCGTTCAACTTGTGCCACATGCGTGAGATCTTATTCTTCTAGCTTGACTATGGCAATTCTTTGCTTGCGGTATGTCTCCACAACGATGTTGCATCTCCGGCAAAATACTCGATCGCGAGTGCTTGCTGCCTGTTGAGCAGAGAATTTAAGTTAAGATCTTGTTGCAGTGTACAATAGTGTATATCGTCGCTGCGGCGGGAAAAACCTCATATGTTTGCATTTGACCTTTAAAAACACAAAAAACTCAAATTAGTAAAAACAAACGGTAACATGAAAAAACCTAATGTAACATTTTCGGGAGACACCCAAACCCGAATAAGTTTCTGTAATGCATAGCACAAGAAAGCTGTTCCTTGCTAAATATATTTAGATAATCATTGACTCTGAAAGTCTGAAATAAAGTGGAATTATGATTTACTATCATATTTGGCTTGAAATTCGAACTAGAGCCCGATGCGACCAAAATGCACTACCGTGTTGTTCCTTATAAACGACCCCGGGGACGGTGCATTTTCTAAAAGCGGAGGGCGTTGATTACAGTCAAAATGGAAAGTCAAAAATCCCCGCAAAATCACCTTACCCAGTTTTATAAAAGGGTGTTCAATGTGCGCGCCTGGGGATTTCAACCCAGGGCTATTATATCAACAAATGGGTCCAAGTTTTGTGCCGTGAAGCAGAAAGCATTGATGGACAACAGCCGATTATTATACGGATTACGACAGTGCGGCTATTAAATCATGTGATTTAGGTAAGCTTAACTCATTTTCGTAAATTGGGGTATCCAAAAATCGTTTATGGGGGCGTTTATTAGAGCAGGGCGTTTATTTGGAACAAAAACAGGTATGAGGTTTTAGCACTGGGGCGACTGTTTACATATGTAGTTTGACATTTGACTCTGGAATACATATGAGGTTTTTCCGCCAGCGACGATATGGTTTCTCACCGTCTACTACAACATCGCCATCAGTAAATACAACACCTGGTCGCCAAGGTCTTAGGTCCATCAAGACCATGACACTAGTCTTGCATCCAAATATAAAAGATCATTTGGTGATAAATCGTTTTTGTTATTGAGGCCCAAGATTATGGAACAGTTTACCGGCTAATTTGCGTGAAGCCCCAAATGGTAAATATTAAAAAAAAAACCTCTGAAAACATACCTATTCCCGAAAGAGTAGGTATCATTTGTCTTTGTTATGGTTGTACTGGAGCATTGTATATGTTAAGCGGTTTTATTAATTTCCCTCTTGTTTGGTACTCAGTTTTAGCTGTCACAGTGTCTATCTTTTGGTGATTTGTATAGGAGCTATTTCTTTTATGGATATGCTTAATGTTGATTATATTCTGTATGTTATGTTAGGATATGTATTTTAATGCTTGTTTTTAATGATTATGTTATTTTTACTGTTCAGCGCTTTAGTCTTATGGTAAGGCGCTTATAAATAACTTATAAACTTACAATTACATAAAGGCCTTAGATCATTTTCGTGCATCAAAGGTAAAAGTGTTCCTTTTGAATACTGCCCATTGGGTGTTTCATAACAGTCCTTGAATAGTGAAAACTCAAATCAAGTTAACTCTTTAACTGCTTACACTACATAAACCCAGTCAGATTTCGACAGGAAAACGGTATTTTACAGTGAGAGGTTTTGGTGAACAATCAATAACAAAAACAACACACATTAAATTTAATCAAAATAATGGCCAAAAATAATTTTGTGCTGTAGAATCTTGTACGGCAGTTTTCTCTCTAGGGTTTGCGGACCAACCGATGGCCTCGGTTTTCATACCGGTAATATTAAGCCATGTTATCTAACTTACACTACATACTGTGCCTCATCCTCTCTTTCCTTTTACAAACAAATCAACTGCTGATACTTGATGCTCCGATGCTGTTGAGCTGATATATTGATAGGGACTGCCTCCTGCTGCACTGATGTTCACTACATAAAAAAATAAAATTATGAGAGGCACAGCATACCGGCATTTTATTCAAATAATTTATCTTTAGGTTATGAAGCGGTTGATGGTTTTTTTGTGTGTTTAATGTTAAATGTTGCATGGGATGTGTCATAGAACACCTGAGCATAAAATTCCCCCACTCCACTCTCCTAAGTTTGCTAACATCAACACCAATTCTAAATGGTAATTGTATCCCAATTCACTATGTTACAATCACTGCAAATTTCTAACACAATAGTTAAAGTAAACTTTCCAGGAATCACATTGTCAAAACCTGAAATGAAAGTCCTAAAATGCAAAAGCGCCAAAAGCAAAATTGCAAAATGGTCCCTGGAATCAAATCACAGTGAATTTTCACTTGACAAATGAGACCACAATTTATATTAAATAAAAAAAATTGAATTAAATTTTTGGGCTCTAAACTATACAAAAAAAGATGCATTAATTTGAACATGATGCCATCACTTGGGAAAAAAATATTTGTATCTGATTTGTTTCCACATTTCTTCAGAAAACTAATTTAAATCTGAATTTTTTGTAACACACTTTTCAGAAAAACAAATTTAAATCTAAAATTTTGTATACAGCACTTTTCCGTAAAACATAAGTTTCACACAAACTGATTCCTTCAATTCTTGTTTTCAGTTCATATGCGAATGCACGATGACTATTCGTAGTCTTTTAATCTGACGGGGGTTTGATGCTTTCTGTCCTAGTTGATGGGTGTTCTGCAGGGTGGCACTTTGCTGGACGATGGTGTTGTAGCTCTCGGTGCCTGTGTGACTGTCGGCGTTGCTCCGTAGTCATCATCATCGTCACGATCGTGTACTTGCCTCACCCTGCTCCACATTTGGATTTACAGTTTCACAACTTGTAACGAAAGAACTTCAGATTGCGTCGTAAGTTTTCCATCGTCCGTTTTCACCCGATATGATCTTGGACCAACTTTTGCTTGGCAAACTCCAAGTTTCCACTGTGAGTTGTATTGGTAGGTTGAATTCAACTCTTGGACCCACTTCAAGTCAGGAGTGTCTTGCGTGTTTTGTATTACTGTTGCTTGGCCTTTTGTTTTTCGCAACTTGAAGGTGTTGGACTCCCTCCACTGCTGTGGTTTTAAGCGCTTTCTGAGGTTGGAAGCAGATTGCTGGTCTGCGTGCCATTAGCTTCTGAACTGGACTTGTCCCGTCTTCTTGGGGTGTTTCGCCGTCCAAGTACTGCTAACTGGAAATCTTGTCCTGACCTCTTTGTCTTTTTGAGCAATTTCTTGGCAATCTTCACGGCTGATTCTGCCTTTCCATTACTCTGACTGTAGAGCGGCGAATTGTGCGTGCTTGTGTGCCATCTTTCATGAGTTCATATTCACATGCCACAAACTGTGGACCGTTGTCGTATAATTTGTCTGCTTCATCATATCTGCTAAAGTGTGCTTTGGTACACTCAACAATAGCAGCAGATGTAGTATCTTCAGTAACTCTGTCGATCTCCCAAAAGTCACTATAGTGGTCAACAGTAAAACTAAATACGTCTCTCCTGGTAGCTCATCAGGTCTTGAGAGATTATTTACCATGGACGTGTAGGAACTTGATACGACAGCATAGGTCTTTTTGTTGCTTGTCTTGATACGTGTTGCATGCAGGCACGTAGATATCATATCTACAATCTGATCTCCCATACTGGGACAGAATAAAAACCAAAAGTCTTTTGCCCGTCTCATGCTTGCGTCCACACCCTGATGGCTGGCATGAATCTTCCGCAACATTTTCTTCTGTTAGTGCTGCTGGGATTATTATCCTCATTCCCTTGTACAAAATTCCATCTTGTACGGAAATTTCATCTCGGTACCCGTAAAACTGTCGGATGTCTTCCGGTAACTCGTGGTTTTTTCGCCACCCTGTCAAAAACTTCTTGATTAAGGTGCTGAGTGCTAACATCTTTTGAGTTTCTGATCGCAGCTCTGTAATTGTTCTTGTTTAGCATTGACATAGTCAACTTGGGTAATCTGTGCTATCTCTTGGTACAGCGTGTCTTCTCTTGTAGCTGGAAGATTTTGGTATGCAGGTGTCTTCACCATTCACCGCATCTTCACAAAGTTTTGCGTAGACATCAGCTATAGAATCTGTGGACATGGCTTGTATTGTATGTCCAATCTGTACTTCTGCAAGTCTCGCATTCATAGCGTAGCTTTTGGGGTCTTGGGGTATGACTTTAAAATATTTTTTATTTTTTTGCCACTAGGTGGTTTGGGGTCCGTCTTTCATTATGAGTCACGACCATGTGACATACTGATCGAATGCTCGCCCAAATCGCTTCCTTTGCAATTTGCGCGTAGCGCTGCTCTGTCTTTGTTAGGGCCGGGAGGGCAAAAGGCTACTGCTGGCCATTGTGCAGCAAGTGGCTCCAAGTCTTCTCTGAGCATCACTTTCTATTGCGCTTCTTCTGTCAGATCATAGTATCTGAGTACTGGGGCCTGAATGAGAAGTTGCTTTACCTGCGGCAAAGCATATTCTGTGAGAGGATGCACATAAAAACAAGAATTCTGTGCAGTCAGTTTCTCAAGTGCTCTGCTACTGTTGCAATCCTTGCTAAATATCTACTCAGGTAGTTGATGCAACCAAGTAGTGTCTGAACTTGCGTTTGGTCTTCCGGGCCGGGCCGTCTAAGTACCTTGGACCTTTGGCGGGATCTGACTCATCCATTTGCTATCAAACAGATGACCCATATAGAATACTTCTTGTAGAAATAGTCTCATATTGTTCTTGTTGATTTCAGTTACCTCTTGCGCCTTTTTCAAAAGCCGTTCAAGGTTGTCACGATGATTGTTAAGTATTCCTCTTCACTCCTCACCACAGCCAACATAATATGGTCATCTGCAATGGCGACAACACCTGGTACTCTTGTATGATTTCATGCACAGGTGTGCCATTCCTCTGGAGCGGAATTATTCAAATGGCATGCGCAGATACGGTCCGCCCAAATGGAGTCCAGAATGTGTAAGCTTGGAACTCTCTCTGTTAACTTTACTTGATGGAAACCATTCCTTAGAGTCAAGTACCGTAAATACTTTTGCTTTGACTAGTATGGAAGATATTCATCCACTATTGGCATCTGATATTGGGAGCTCGCCCACGGCTTTGTTCAGGCACGAGGAGCTAGCACACCCGCAGTTTTCTGGTTTTATCACAGTTACCAGACTGTGATCAAGGTGTTGCTTCTGTCCATGTGTGATTATTTTTGTGTTTACCAACTCATCAATTTTTTCTTGGAGCTGTGCTTTCAATGGAACGGTACACGTCGTGGTGTGTGTGCCATGGTTGGACTTCTCATCCACATCATTTTGTAGTCACATGGAGACAGCCAAGACCTTCAAATACATCCAGCATACTTTGTGATGATGTCTTCTGCTGTCCTACAACTCTTTATGTGATTGATTCCTGGAATTGTATCAACCCACTTGGAGGGTGTTCCTGGAAATAAAACGGTGCCTTTGTTGGTGCAGTGCTGTTTCTACTACTTTGAAATTTAACACATATTCCTGTCCATTGTGTGTACATCTCCTGTCGGTTTCACCTAACACTGTCAGATAATCACCATTATACATGCGCATTTCGTTCTTGAATGGCTTGAGCTTTGGGGAGTTTGATTCTCCATTCTTTGAAGAACTCTTACTTGACATAATGTCACATGATGCTCCTGTGTCTATCTCACACTGCATAACACATGTTGTTCTTGCTGACGTTTGGCGCTTAAGCGGGACGTAAAGCTTATCATCCCTTCATTGCACTGAAACATATCGTTGCACATGTATGTTGCATGTGCACGTCTGATGATTCTTGCGTCTCTCGTGTTTCACTTCATGTAGGTCAGCTGTCTATCTCGTGTACGGCAAAAAGATCGCCAAACTGATTTCTTCCCCACAAATCATTGATTTCCTTCGACCTAAATTGCAGGACCTCGGCGTCTTTATGCGTGCCCCCACATTTCTGCCATGAAATTTGATTGTCGTCTTCTGCGACTGGGACTGGTAATTACTCTTCTTCTGTTGTGCTGGTAGTTTGTCTTCTTGGACGTCTGCTGATAATTTGTCTTCTTTGACGTCTGCTGGTAGTTTGTCTTTTTTGGGTGACCCTGATAGTTTTGTTTTTCAAGCGATCACTCTCTGTGTAGTTAACTTGCCTTCAGACAATGTCATTAACTGTTGATTGGTCATTCTGCCAATACGAAGCATTTCTAATGCATCTGTTAAGCCTACAATCGTTTTTTCCTGAAAGCCCTGGAACGAGCGGCGGAATCCTTGCATCCAATCCCCAAACGGTCACGCAACATCTAATGATATTGCAAGTGGCGTAAAGTGTTCACCAAGGACCCTCCAATATTTTTGCTGGGCTTAGAATTATGCTTCAGAAAGGGCCAGAGACTTCAAGCGTTCTTTACAGTCATTTCCCATGACAGTCTTGAGTGTAGCAGCTGGAATAGCTTTATTCTTTGATCTAGGGCATGTTGCTATTACATAAATCCCAGTTTTCATTGAAACTTCCAGTTGGTCTCAATGTCTCCTTTGAGGATCATTTGGGATGGGGCTGGAACTTGGTAAGTCGCCATGCTAGTAATCTGGTAAGGGTCTAATTGTGTTACAGTGTAATTTACAGGCCACTTACTGGTTTGGTTCACCTTGTGCCAGATGTGAGAAAAATTACTGCTCTTACCAATCTCGTTCTCTGGTTTTTTCTTTTCTTTCTTTTTTTTCGTCTTTTTTCTTTTCCCTTGCTTCTTAACCAAGTCCACCTACGCACCGGATGGGTGGGTCTCCTGACCATTCAATGGATTTCCGTGACACAGAACCTCAAAATGAGGCACTTTTCACATAAGTTCACACCTGTTTGTTGACACTTGCTGCGCCGAAATACCCGGCTATGCCGAAATGCCCGGTCATTCGGCAGATGACCATGCCGTATGGCAGGATCTCGCCCGAACGCCCGTGTTTCGGCAATTAATATGCCGAAAATGCGGGCTACCTCATTACCCTGTCGAACGGCAGGGTTACTTGCCGAACCAATGGGTTATCCACAGATTTCCTATTTTATAACACTAGATCGCGTACGCCCGTGTGAAGAATAGGCCGGCCACCGTAACCGTGTTTTGAAAAATTATAAATATTCATTACGGTCTCCATTCGAAACGCGCACGCGTACGCGCCTGCGCCGTAACCTGTTGGCAGGGAAACGGTACATCGTTCTATTCAATGCTGAATACATTAATAAATTGGTACACTACACGCTATGGAATCAGGGAATAATATAAATTGGTACACCACGCTATGGAAATCAGGGAATATTAAATGCACAGTAAATTGGTAACCACGGCTAGGGAAATAAGTACGCACTGCGGAAAAGATGTTACGGCTTCTTGAGCTGGCGTTTGCTATCTATGTTTAAATAGAAATCAGTGGGGTTTCAGTAGTTCGGACAGGATATCCTTATACAGCGTGCGGTTGTTGGATGTAATAATTCTTGTTTTCAATTGGCCTGTACGGACACAGTATGACACGAAATAAGTGTTCATAAGACTCAGCTCGTACGACAGGGGCTAAGATTAGCTTTAAAATCTAAATTTTAGTGCCGTTCATTATTTACAAATTGAGGGGACGAGAAATGAAAGATGTGTTTGGAAATTGCATAACCCTCATTAATTGGGGGAAAGTTTACATATGCCCTATTGGCATAGAACTCCTACCCCCATCCCACACACACAATTAGGTACAATCATATGATTTACTGCTAGATATGCAGTAGGTGCTTGGTTTGGCCTACTGAATTAAATTTGACATGACCCCCTTCCATCAGAAAAAAAATAAAATCACATAAAAAAAACCCCACTATTGTCAGTTGAAAATCACATAGGTCTAAATCCCAATGGTTGTACTCAGTACACCCTAATAACCAACCCTAACCTAAATTCAAAACCCTAATCTTAACCCTAGGTTTCATAGGCCATAATAAAACCCCAACCTTAAACCTACCCCTATTGCAACCGGCCCTATAACCCCTCCTAATTCAACAGGGCGTAACGGGCCGCCCGCTCTGCCAGGGGGCAATTTCCTGAGTTTTGGGAAAGTTTCCCTCTCATGGGGGTCCAAAGGCCATTTTTCCCGGTCAGAGGGCTAAAAACGGATGATTTTACATGATTGTCTTTGCATTTTTTCCCGGCCAATTCGCAGGGGGCAACCTTGCCCCCCCTGCCCCCCCACGCCTGTTACGCCACTGCTAATCATAATGGGACCGTACAATGGTAATCCATACGTATATCATGCATAACGTTAACGTAACGCATAATATTGTTTCTGAATTCCGGGTACCTTGGTAAAGAAACGCGGGAATTCTTCTTCATTGGGTCTATGTGGTGCTTTATGCGTTACAAGATCGTATCTACGCCTATATTATATACATGTTGTTCCTAAATGCCAAAAGCCTTATATTACTGAGTTTCATTGTAGAATTGTCCATAAAATCTCGGAAAATGCGGGTAACACGTGCTCACCATCAACAGAAACGTTTATTTTCCACTTCGTTCTCTGTGTCCGTATGTCCCGGTACTTCGGCACTGCCGAAAAGTAGGTAAATCGGACACGGGGTATTTCGGCAGCCGGGGATCGGCACAACACACTCGCGATTGTAAAATATAGTTTCATGGAGGTTACACGCTATTGGTCTCGCTATTCTCAGCTCGTCGCCAGAAGCGCGCCACCTAGTGATCAATCGTGATGCACACCGTTCCTGTGGCGAACTGTTTCGCGAAAGTTTTACGCCTACGACGAAAAGTTCTTTCTCCTCTTTTTATCACTTTTTCCGGTTTAGTTACGTCGAACTCACCAGACGTGCATAGACGGGGGAAGTTCCGATGTCAGAATATCCTACTCTGATACCTTATAGTGGTATTACCCGGGACAAACAGGACAATAATAAGACACTCGGAGGCTGGTCTTTGCTTCTTATTCAGACATGTTGTAAAAACCCAAACATCGTAGGGATGGGCAAATCATAAGTACATACGAATGTCACATTACGATACGCATGGTTGTTGGGCGTATCCTGATATTACTTCCATAACATTAATCCCTTCTTTCAAATCTGTTTAAAGGTGAATAACTTATGTTAAAATAATTCTTTCACAATTCACAAACTTGGCACGAACTCGATTTGGGTGTTCCGCAGTAACTGCTTTTATCTCTCGATTGAAAATACGAAACAAAAGGTGTATTAGAAAGCCTGATTGTTTTTCTCTATAGTATATGTGCCTCTAAAACTACTTCTTATGTTAAGATAGACATGCTGTATAGTGAACTTGTACCGGTTATGTTTTTCGCATCGGCCAAATTATATTACGCATTAACACTAAGTGTGCCCAAAGGGGGTCCATAGTACCCAACATGATTTTTTGCGATTTCTCAGTTACGCAATCAAATTTTCAAGGATTTTTTTTTGCTAATTGTCTGATTTATGAATACGCTTCTCCTGATACTAAAAAAATTTAAAATCCGCCAACGGCATCATTAGAATAATTAGGTTGGGCCCCTATAGAGACACCCCCCCCCCCTTGGGGGGCACTCGTAGTTCTTTCGTTCGTTCGTTCGCACTAACGGAAGTGGGGGACAAAAAAATAGTGAAAAAATCAAGATATTTGACTAATTAAAAAATTAAAGTAAGTTAAATACTTGGGATTTATTTGCTTGAGATATATTAGATACCTTAGGAGGCAAGTAATTAATAAGTAATATTAAAAAATTAATACTTAATCATAAAAACGCTTGTATATGCTGATATCATCAACTTTTATTTTGTCATGACCGTGCTCTTAACTGTGTAAGTCTATGAGAAAACCAAGTTGATTTTAAAGTTTCTGAGAAAAATAATACAAGATGAGATAAATTGCTATATTTGCAAATGTTATTTCATTAGTTATTCTAGAGTAGATTAAATGAATTATTTTGTTCAAAACCTTATATTGGATTTGTGAGGATAGAAATGTGCGAACCACTCTTTTTCGGAGAGTGACATTTTCAATTGCCAGCGGTCATAGGTCAAAGTTCGGATTTTTATTTTTATTGTGGGTATGTGGTTCTTACGTGACCCCCAATTACTTGTGTTAGTGTCATGATCAAACTCCCATGGAAAGTGGTTATCTGGGTTGGGACCCTAGGAACCCCCCCCCCCCCTTGGGCACTAACGGAAGTTTTTTTTAGGTGGAGCACTTAGGTGTTAATATGCTTGAAATAGAGGAATCGAAATAAAGGGCTGACTGCAATATACAAAAGGTATTTTATTGCATTGCTCCCAATGTGAGCACGCATAAGCTTGTGCCAACTCACATACTACAGAGCTCATTAGCTGCGTGATCAAACCCAGGTCACGTCATGACATTTGGGTACCTAATAGGAGGGTGACCTTGTGTGAAAATCCCATGTTTCACACCAGACCAATGACATCTTGGACCATCCTCTACTAGAAAACATCTACATATTCTATCATTGGAATTATTAGATAAGATTCCTGATTGATTTATTTATTGATTGATTGATTGGTTGGTTGATGATCGAGTGATTGGTTGATTGATTTGGTGGCAGCCACCCCACCCCTTTTGGGAGAGTAGTACCAACATGCCTAGTATGACTTCGGAATATACCACAGATATTTGATACCAATAGACAGCTATTGTCCTCCTCTTTCTATCGATCAAAAAATAAGTACCAACATGCATAGAATTGCGTCAGAACGACTTTGTGAAGTTTGTATAGCAGCAAAACTGACAATATTAATGGACACATATTGTAGAAGACGGAAGATTAATATTTTCACCAAAAAAAAATAATAAGAATATCAGATTTTCATGAGGATATATGTTTTATCTAATTGATGGCCAATGACTATAATTTTGTATGCGTTTGAGTGTTATAATAACGTTTGCGAAAATAAAATTACGACATATCAATTTTCCACACTATCTTTATCCAATATTTTCAAACTGTGTTGTTACAGGAAATTGCTCCGGTAGACGAGGGTTAAAGGCTCAATCTGAAATTTGATAAGAATAGATTCAATTCGTGAAAATGTCCGCTACTCGTGTATTTATCGGCAATTAAGGATACGCCCGCACTTAGCAGCCGAATAATTTTAGTCATAACCGGTCATGACCGTTCGTAAAGGAACCCATATTAGAAAGGAACCCGCACATTCCTTCAATCATCACGTTTGTCAAAAATGTGGATTGGATGAAGTGTCACGGCCAACTTTTAAATTATATATAAAGGCATCCACACAGGTTTGCCCATGACTCGTATAATGAATGTCAACTTTAATCCAAGAAGGTACCCTTTCAAAGTGGTACCGGTAATGACCGTTGGCAACTAAAATCCCTGAGCTATTGGTGACTGTGCACTTAGGGAATGTCCATAAATACTTTGGTAGGGGTGTGGAAAAGTTGGAGCTTCGGACATCACAAGAACTGTGATTCCCCTTTTTAGGTTCGAACATTTTGATCCCCCCTTTAAGGCTCTTATCTTTTTAATTCCCCGTATACAGTCAGACAAAAAGCAGCAAATTGCAGGCGCATGTACAGAATCCCTACAGGGGAGCTGACCAAGGCTGGATTTGATCCTCTTCTCACACAAGCGCCGAACCCTTGCAATATTCACTTTGTATTATACGTATTTTCTCGTGCAAAAGTTATAGAACCATTTCAAATTCTGTAAGTTTCTCACCAGATTTGGGCAGTGGTCGTAAAAATCAAAAATCTTAATCATGTTACTCGATGTGTAAGGTTTACCTTTTAGTGAATCATATGTAAGCACACGGGTGCATGTATATCTCAATTTCTGCAAACACTTGCAATTTTTAACAATAGCCTACTACTGCACGCAAATTTGAAATTGGGAACATATTAGCAAAGTTGTTAAGAGAGAATAATTGGTGATCATGGCCTTGAGGAGGTGCGACCTCCCGCGCAAAGCGCGGAAGCCTCGCAAAACTCGCTTTCCTATATGTATTTTCTCTTGCAAAAATGATAAAACAATTTGAAATTTCCAATGGGGCCTACAATGAAAGATAATACTTGGGTATGGCCAACGGTATTAAAAAGTAAAATCTTAATTGATGGGTAATGTTTGCTTAAATGTAGCATCGTAGTCAGTGGTATCAAGGACATCACTCAGAGCTTTGTATGCTGATTGCAATGCTCATCTAAATCATGATCACAAAGTTGAGTACTTCCTGACATGATGAGGCCTTCTCAGTCACTTTCAATATTTTAAAGCAGACTAAGATATTTCGAAACATAAATATTTGTGCATTGATTAAAAAGGTATATTAAAATTACGATATTACAGTCACAATTCTAAGATCAATCGGATTTTCGTTTTAATAATGTAAACCTTTATTCGTAATATCGCAGTACCATTTATTTGAATTCGTTTTCAAAGTAGTGATGTTCTACACTAGAAAACTAAGGACGCCATCTTTGGGCCTGCAAGTCCCTTTCTCATCTTGATCTAAGATTGATGATATATAATACATGACAAAGAATGCTATTAACAATCCTGGCGGGAAATAATAAATACGTTCTGCTTAATGAGCCAGAAATAACAGTGGCCACAGAGCAGGCCTTTTGAATATTGGCTAATTATTGTTTGTCTAGCAACTTCAGAGTTAGAGAAAGATTTATAACCTGGCGTAAAACGATTACATTCCTGATCAACATTTCTATCAACATGTAGAGGCAAGAACATGACCTGAGTTTGCACTAGTAAAGCCCTAGAGGAGGAAATTAATGTTTAATTTTTGCTTTGCGAACATGTCTTTAGTATTTGAGCAAAGGGATTGACCAGTAAAGAAATCACTTTAAGCATCAACATTGGGTTTATTGACTTCATCCTCATGAGCTCCCGGCATCTGATTATGTTTTGCGTCGAAGTTCGAGACGACTCGCCCTTCTTGGTGAATTATGACATTTTAACAAGCAAGCCGAACCCTAATCGCATGCTCCTTATGACAAATTGTTTCTTGTAATTGTTAATTGACATGTACGCCATGGAAGAAGTAACATTCCTTGTATGACACAGAAATTTCACAGACATAATGGATGGCTATGGTCCTTCTCGTTCCATTATTATTAAAATGAGCACCAACATGTGCCTACCATTATATGCCAGAATGGCATCGTGAAATGTGTCAGCAAAACAGTCAGTTTCTGTAGACTTACTTGTATATAAATGAGGGAAAATTTCAGGGATATGCCAATATTCCTGCAATGGATTTTCTGATTTTTGCAGAGATAATAGCTCTTGCATGTCCCTACTTATATAAGTTGTCAAAGTGTCACCACTCAAAAACTCCAAAAATAAAAGAAACGAATTTACATGTGGTTATGCTGTGCGCAATTGGCATGTATAAACCGAAGTCTGTCTTCAGTGTGAGAAAGCACTAAATTGTTGCATGTCGGAATACCAAGATCATGTGAAACTACCTCAAATACATTCATAGGTACTTAACTACCTTCATAGGAGATGGTATCACATAACGTACGATTCGATGATTCATTCGAATACAAGAATACAGCAAATGGTGACCGAAAGTTGTGGTCTTCTATTTGAAGGAGCTTTTCATACAGTTATTAGTATATGGACAAACATTATGCATACTAAATGAATAATAAAAAAAGCACGATTTGTTCGACAATTGCGGGCGCCCTCCTGGAAATAATCTCTGAATCAGTCTTTGATAATCGAGTGAAGAGTTTGTTTGGAAATATGCTGACAGAAAGTTCCCTTCAAACAGAGTATATTTTTTTTTCCAATTTTGACCACCACTGATGGTCATGCATCGTGTATCCTTAAAACGCATGCATTTTTCAAAGGTAGTTGATACAATGATTACGAGTGAGTACTCTAAGTTCCGTCTTTAGATTAGGGCTATTGAACTATATGTATGAAAATCGAAACTTGTGCGATTGTGAAAGGTTACTAAATAACATCTATTAGCTGGTGACAGCTATTGATAACATATACGAACTGTGATAATTCACTTAAAAAATCAGGGTTGAGTGAGTCCATAAAAGCAATATTGCGTATTGGTTTCTTAAAATTTAGTTTATGACCACTTCGTCAACACTGACTTTTGTGTTGATTTCCAATATACTCCATTGGTAATGTAGTTGATCTTTCAGTATAATGCATGGTATCCACAAACCGTTCCAACAATGAGCTTATAATCGAAGTTCTCAAGTATTACACTGCATAGACTCAAATTGTACAACATTTTTATTGAATATTCATCATTGCCGTAATTATTAAAATAAAAATAAGCGAAAACCATTCAAACGCTTGATCCAGATTTATTTTATATAAGTTTAGTCGTTCGCGATACCCTGTGCATTTTGCAAACGTATGAATAATCATCACTAAGTGGGTTGACCAGAACAACAACCCTCGTCCCTCACTTTACCCAATCAAAATTTAGTCTTTTGATATCAGAAGAAAGCTCATGCTTTCCGATCATCCCTGTGTTAAGGTGCAGCAAGTGTTTCGCCAATTTGATGTTATAAACAAAAAACCGACCGTCTCCAAATATGTCCACCTAAACGTCCGATGGGTCAATTTATTCGCGGTTTGTGGGGGGGTGGGGCACTAGTGTTCAAACAAAGTGGATATAATTATAGTGCGTAAAAAAAAAGGAAAACGCGCGAACAATCGGCGTCAAAACCGCAGCATCTAGAAAAATTATTTTTTTCTTAACCCGTTAAATTGGCGAGTACGACGCGTTAGGGTATGCAAGAACCTCAATTGTCCATTTTCCATAATTCGTTCTTAGTTTAAACCATCACCATCGCAACTGTCACAAAGAAAATTTTATTGAGATGAACTAATTAAAATCATAATTACAACGCCAAATCAATTCATCCCAACTTCTTTGCGAATCATTGAATTAACAGAATCTTCTTTTGCCTGCTTATCTTTATCAAGGTATCTCTTTACCTAACCAATGGTAGCCTCATTGAAATGAAAGACTTTAGTCATCGTCAATATCCCCTTTAATTCATTTTGACTATCACTTTAGTTTCACCTAATTGTCTTGATTGCCATTTCCAAATAAACATGGGCTCCAATAGCAGGCCTTTTGAACATTGGCTAATTATTTTTGGCTAGCAACTTCAGAGGTAGAGAACGATTTATAACATGTCGTAAACGATTACATTCCTGATCACATTTCTAACTCAACATGTAAGGCAAGACATGACCAGAGTTTCACTAGTAAAAATCCCTAGAGGAGGAAATCAATGTACTTTTTGCTTTGCGAACATGTCTTTAGTATTTGAGCAAAGGGATTGACCAGTAAGAGATTCACTTTAACCCTCGTACTTCTCTTCAAGAGGGGGGGTGGTTACCACCCCCCTCTAGTGAATTTTTCGCTCCGGTGCGCTAAATGCCACAAGCTTTCGTCGGGAAAAGCTTCAGGTAATCATTGTCTCATCCTTTTGCGGTCATTTTCGCGAAAAAAATTGTAAGGTAGCACCTTCACGGGTATTAGGGTATGCCACAAAAGTCGAAGGGTAGGGGGGGTTCCACCCAAGAATATTTTATGGTACCATTTTTTGAAAATAATTATGCCCAGTATGGCTCTAAAACCTATGTTATGTAAAACTAGTGCAAATGCATCATTTAAGCTGAAAACCCGCATGAAATCCGATATTCCTACCTTTTGTAGCGCAAATTGGAATTTCGCCTATTTTTTGCGGAAAATGCCAATTTTGCCGATTCGTGGAACTTATACGTCATTGTGACGCCATACTAGGTATGTTAGTATTTATTGTTTGGACAATGAAAGAGAAGGACCGTAGCTATCCACCGGTTTCAAAATCATAAGCATCGGGTTGCTTTATCACCCCCCCCCTCTTGGTAACCGTGTTACAAAAAAAGGCTGTAAGACGAGGGTTAAGCTCAACATTGAGTTTATTGACTTCATCCTCGGGAGCTCCCGGCATCTGATTATGTTTTGCCTTGTGCGTCCAAGGTCGAGACGATCCGGGCTCGCCCTTTTGGTGAATTAATACATTTTAATCAAGCAAGCCGAACCCTAATCGCATGCTCCTTATGATAAATTGCTTCGTGTTATATGTTAATTGACATGTACGCCATGGATGAACTACATTCCTAGTAAATGAACACAGAAATTTTCACAGGCCTAATGGATTGCTATGGTCCTCTTCGTCTCCTTTATTTATTAAAATGAGTACCGACATAGCTACTTGTGTCCAGCAAAACAATCAGTTTCCGTAGACTACTTGTAAAAGAGGGAACATTTCAGGATATCCAATATTGTTGCTATTGATTTTTCTGATTTTTCCAGAGATAATAGCTCTTGCATATCCTTGGTTATATAGTTTCAAAGTGCAAGGGCCGTACTCAGTATTTTTTATACTGGGGTGCTCAACTTGAACAGCATTTTATTGATATTCATTGCCTTATTATTAAAAGAAACCAAGCGATACAAACCCTTCAATTCCTTGATATGCAGAATTCCTTTAACTTGTTAGCTGCAAGATCCTGGGGATTTTTGGCAGAGTATACAATCAATACTTACTTAGGTGACCCGAGCGACAACTCGTCCCTCACTTACTTCTAAGCAAAATTTCGAGTTTGATATTCAGAAGAAAGCTCAAAATTTTCTCATCACCCCGAAGAAATTAACACTTAAGTGACCAAATTAAGTAGCATACATGTCGTCGGGGCGGGGGTCACTTGTGTTTAAACGTGGATATATTACGTGAACAAGAATAACGGTCATTTTTTTAATTTTGGTTTTTGTTTTTCAACAGGTGGAGATTACTGCGTATATTATGGTGGTCAAAAACACAGCACAATATTTACAAACACTATTTTTGAGCCGAGAGAGTCAAAACCCCCATCACATTGCGTCATATGCTGAGTGAACGTATGAAATACTAATATAGGGAGGCAAATTGATATTTCGTAAGTTTAATGGCTCAAAAACACTATATATAGCATCTCATAAAATGCTCTTATTAAATGCTCTGCATGATAAATTAGTCCATTTCCCCCTCAATTAGAGCCAAAAGGTTACTACTCTTTGGTCGAGAACTTGGCAATGGAAAATGACATTTTTGCTGAATGGCGAATTATGACGTCGTTGTAACGTAATGCTAGGTATGTTGTTACTACTCATTTTGGCATCATGAGGAGGAGAACCATCTATTGGTATAAATGAAATCAAGGGTCTGTAATATTCCTGGGTTGGTTAGGCATGTTGGTACTTCGCTCGTATTCGAAAAGGGGGGGGGGTGCCACGCCTTCAATCACTTTGGATCAACCGTGTCACTTACTTTACTACCTTTACTCTCCTCCGGTGGATGTTTGTTTTTTGATGAATATAGCGGAAATGTCAATTGACAATTAGTTAAATAATTGCCCCCCAAAAGTGGGGTTTAGCAAGCCAGGGAAACATCTGAATGGGGTGATAATCACCCCACCCCTCGGTAGGACTAAGTTAAAACTGACAAATCTTGGCGTACCAAGCCAACTCAATTCATCCCTACTCTTGCGATATAATTGAAAAACAGAATATTCCATTTGCCTGTTATTATCTTTATCATGTATGCTCTTTAACCCCCTCAAATTATCTTTACCTCCAATCATGTTGAAATGTATGTCAATATTGTCCGTCTACCGTCTAGTCACAAGGTTTTCAAAAATGTTTAGTTTGTACCATCTATGCCCATTGGTTTTAGAGTTACTGGGTAAAACTGGTGGCAAACACAGGTCAAAAAACCCCAATTTGTACAGGGGTCAACATCGCAATTTTACTCTGATTATATTTTAAATGCTTGAAACTTATTGCCTGAGATATGAGGACTCCCAAAAAGTATAGTTTTGATTATGTTAAATTTTTACTTACCGAGGTAAAGGTCAAAGAAGGCCAATGCAATTGGATTGGATTTTTGTTCCATAGCATGATAACTATTCATTGCAGAGTTTAACAAAACTATCCTTATTTTGACACATTAAGCTAGATGAACATTTGTTTCATTTTTTTACCAAAATTGGACCACAAAAAAGCACAACTAGTCTGATTTTGTGACCACCTGTAGAAATGGAAATTGAAAAAACCTTTTTTGCACTTTTAAGAGCCATTTTTTCACTTAATAACTCTGAAACCAAGTGGTCATATATGGTACAACTATACATTTTTTGTCATCGTCAATCCCCTTGTATTCCTTTCGCTATCCACTTTATTTTTACTTAATTTTGTCCTGGTTGTCATTCCAAATAAACCTAAAACGACAGACCTTGTACCGTTTTATTTACTTGATTGATTTATATTTATGTTATTGTTGGAGTATAGAACTAATAGGGAGCTGGGTGAGATTGAGAAGAGGTATGGACCTCGAAAAACCAATGAACCAAGGAAATAGGGGTGACTTTTCCCATTGGAGCCAGGTCTCTGTTGACCAATATCAGAATATTTTTTTTTTTATTTCCCAAGTTGAGGCTCAGAGTTTAATTTTGAAAAGATCATTTTGTTAAGTTAAATATTGAAACACAACGTTAAACTGGCCTTTTTGTCCACTGGAACTTTTCCCCAGGTGCCATATTCCTCATTTTTTTTAATGAAACCTTTTTTTAGTGACACTATTGAATATGTCATATTTTTAAGCAGGAATCAATCCTAAAGTCTTTAATTCACCACAGAGCATCATATTGGTATTTATAAACTTCCAAAGTGTAAATTCTCAGCATATTGTGTTATGTTGACGCTGGTCACAGATCAAAACCGGTATACTTTCAAACACATTTAAAATGTTTCCCACGTGATACCAGGGTTGGCATTGCTAGCCATCCTGCACGATTTCAGCGATAGCTGAATCACTTAATTTCACATAATTGATATTTAACTTCCTTACTATAAAAAAAAACAAAAAAAAACTGGCACAGAGGTGGTTCAGTTCAATAGTCCATGATAGATTTTTGCAATTCCCGTTGGCAGCTTTAGAGTTTTGATCACAAGGAAGTAGTCTAGACGGCACATCATGGGTGGATTTGCATTAGACTTCCACAAATTCCGCAAATTAAATATCATCTCCATCTGCGCCTCCAAATGTCAATGAGGTATATTTTATTCATAAATTGTATTCTGGAACGGGGCTTTGAGTTGTTATATCGTTTCCCTCCCCCTCCATCCGTTTCCCCCTCCTTCCCCCTCTTTTTTATCCAGATCCAAATCCATAACACATTTTAATCTGGCCCTAAATAAAGGTGTGTACCATTCTTATTCCAGCATAAGAATCAATCTCATAATTTATTTAACCACTCTAATGTCAAAATAAATATTTCAGAACCCCTGGAACGAGCATGGTGTTGCCCAACGATAATCCAAGACGCCCCCGGTCCAACAACTTTCAAATTTTAGTCAAACTTTCAATCTTTATTTCTCACACTGGCAGTCTTGGTCACTAAAGCTAAACCATAACGATGTACAAACCCTGCGTATTTAACGAAAACAGCAACAATACACACGTAGACTTTTAAGTGTTCGTATTAGAGTTTTTCAAAAAAATTTCTCCATTAATGATTGTCGCCGATCATCGATTGCGGCGGAGGGATTACGATCAAAGGGTCGTTGTTTGAGCGTTTTTTCCGTTATGTTTTTTAATGACGTCATCTTAATTTGTATAATCACTCATTATCAACTGCTCAAAAAAATTGGCATCATCTATTGTTGATAAGTGATTAAGTACATGGAATCTAATGCCCTATGACTAACAAAAGTGAATATTAGGTGAAAAAATCTTGCGAATTATAGTAGGCCATTGGTGCATAATATTTTATATACAGCATGTAGCGGTTTACTGTAGCAAACCTAGTGGTAAATATAAGACCCTAAAATCGAAAAACTGCATGAGACATTTATGTTGTGCTTAATACGGTAAATATAGTTTCATTTTTATTCACGTTAAAGCAATCAGCACAGTCTAGGTGAAGCAATGCAGAAAATGCAGTGAATGGATAGTGTCTTTTCGCACATTTTTGACGCCACATTCTTACTGAAGATGTTATTTCTTTATTTTTTGCTAATGTTTGAGGCGTTCTAACATATATGGCTCCATCTAAAATCCTTTGGAATTGGTTTATATTAATGGGGTGCATATAACCCCCCCCCCCTCGTTATGCACTAACGGAAGTTCAACCCCTTATGTATTAAGTGTAAAGTGGAAATGATACAAACAATGTTAGCTCGATTTTATGTGTACCATTTCAGACACTCGTCACATATACCTAACCACCTTAACTGCCTTTAATCCCCTTTGAAAACAAACAAACAACAAACAAAAAACCCACGCAAGGACCATGCTTTGGGTTAGGGATTTTTTTTGTTTTTTTCTAAATCTAACAAAAAATAATAAATTAAAACGCTAACCACCACCTCCTTTTGTGTGATGATTGTCCGATTGACTCAAGGGCGGTTAAGATTATGTTCTTATATTATTAGTATAATGTCTTAGGTATAATAAGAATAATTTTCAATACAAATGCCCGAGCCATTTCTTGTAATAACACAACCGAAGAGGAATAGTATTTTTGTGATTATTTTACTATCCTATCATTTGGTACCCACATTATCTAGAGTTTTGTCCTTTCCACCATTCCATCGGTACCACAAGTGCAAACATTCCCATGTTTGCTACAACCATAGTGTTCACCCCCATTGAGTGTTTGTTTTTACATAAAAGGTAAAGTAAATATCAATGACAATTAAATTAACACTTAAGTGTGTCCAGGATGGGGTTTTTCGATTTGGAACCGCAACTTTTGATTTATTTGCGATTTCTCAGTTACCAGTGAATTTTTTTTTTTAATTATTTTGTCTGATTTATGAATAAGCTTCTCCTGATTCCATTTTTTAATTCCGACACACTGTTTCATTAGCATAATTAAGTTTGGGATCCCTAAGAAACCCTCCTTGGGCACTAATGGGAGTGAAAAATCAAGATTTTTTTGCTAATTAAAAAAATAAATCATTAAAATCTTGGAAAGTTATTTGCTTAGATATACATTGTGAAGGCCTTTTAATTAATAATTCTCTCTCTTTCAAGTGCCCTATCGAGTGACGTTGTCTACCATGAATAACGCCATTCTTTCCCTTTACATTGCCAATCTCTGAAGCTTGATCTTCTCCATTCCAGTCCAGGCTGCGAAGCGCCTGCAGATATGTTTATAATTATATAACTCTAAATCAAATAACACTTTATAATGCTGATAGCACAATTTAATTGTGTCATGACCGTGGTCTTTACTGTTAGGCCTATGAAAAAGAGTCAAGGTGGTAGGTGTACTCCTGTTTCTATGTTTTGAATTGGTAGTGTAAAAGTAGATATAATCAGTTATTTTTGGTTCAAAATCATATATCGGATTTGCTGAGGATGAACTGTGCGAACCCACTTTTTTTTTTCGCAAGGTGACAATTTCAAAAGGCCAATAGGTCAGAAGTCAAATTTCGGAATTTTCCATTTTTATATTGGTATGATGTTCCTTCATGACCCCACACATTTACTTGTGTTAGTGTGACGAACAAACTCCCATGGAAAAAAAAACAACAAATTATCGGTTGGTCACTAGAATCCCCTCCTGGTTTTTTTTTTTTTCTTGGGCACTTATTTGTTAAATCATTTGGCACAAGAAAGGGCAATGGGTACAAAAAGGTGTGCTGTTACCACCCCCCCGTAGGCGGGTGGAAATGTTCTAATTTTTAAAATGGGGGTCCTTTAAGTTTTTAACGGGCGGCGCTGCGTATAAAATGGTAAAAAATCGTGTCCATGAATGTCTTTATCATGCCTCTGATACGAAAACTACGATGTCGAGATATAATCCGCGGGGAGCCATAGACACACGGAACCAAGCAGCGTTCAACATCATCCGCTGTTGACCCCAGGCAAATGTCTCTTTTATTTTTAGAGCATTTAAGGCCATGGCGACACAATTTTTGAACAACTGATTATAAGAAACATGCAATAGCTACTTTCTCCGCAAAAATCAAAAATCCATTGGCGGGAAATCTTGCTATAGGCCTAAAAGGTCATCATTTGTATGTTATCGCGCCCTCTATATCCTTTCCCCATAAAAAGACTTGTAAAACTAAGATTTTTATGAAAAAATCACAGTGCCCGCAATGAAATTTCATTCAAGATTTTACACAGGATTAGTTTTTAGTGGAATAGATACTCTAATTATTTGTCAAAGTGTGTCCGCCGTGAATAATTTTTGTTTTATTCCGTTTTGTCTCATAAATGAGATTTCAAAAGCTGTGAAACTAATTTTGTCGGTGAAAGAGTCAAACTGAAATCGAGTTCCTTTGACGATATGACCTATATAATGTCACAATGTGACCTTCTTCATGGCGTTTTCAGTTGTATTATTTTCTGGCAGGCAAATATTACAAATATTCTCATTACAGACCAAATAAAAATCTGATCTAAATTATTTGGCAGAGTCTTTCCTTTGTCCTAAATCGGTCACAATATACTCTGTTGATTAGCAAGTATGGAATACAAAGTTGGTATTAATTAATTTTAAATATTGGTGTGGGCTTTTGCTTTTGTTTCGTCATGTTTTCTTTATTGGTATAAGTAAGTGCAGTAATGTGAAAATAACTTTTTTCGGACTTTCTCTCTTAAACCATCGGTGGTGCAAAAACATAAGCAAATGTCACATATTCACTATTCTTTAACCATTGTGTGTGGACTCTGAGCCGTGGACTATACGCCAACTCCCCATCGCAGCCGTTCTCTCGTTACTTCTACTTGTATGGCCCACAATAAGTTCCATTTTCTACTGGGTGGTGTCAATCTTAAAGGTCTTTTGATCTTATGGCCTCTCCCACACACATCGTCTCATACTATTATGTTATTATTTTCACACCAAGTTATAATCGTTTTGTGTATAAATGACCAAATCTTAACTGTAATCAACTCAACTGTAATATAATAATTTTTATTGATTTGAATTTGGATGTTTTTGTTATTATTGGGTATATTGCATATACACTAAAGTTCTAAAATTAACTTCTACCTGATGTGATAAACACCTGACAAAGCTTCAAACATTCTACTCCAACATAAATCGATACATTGGCCTGATTCGGGGGATCCCCTGCAGAATATCCCGGGTTTACACGAACCTGTGACGGTCACACCCCTTTCGGGCTCTGGAAAACGCCTCATCCACACCCAACGGTACCACTTTGCCCATACTGCACGCACACAGTCCTAGTACTTGCGCTCACGCTAATGTTTGTGAATCGACTGTACATAAAAGACGGAAGGGGGGGGGGGGTCGACTACAGTGATGGGAAGAGAAAAACGGAAATCTCAGCAAACAGATGGCCCCTAGCCAACCTTAACTAGTTAATCAAAAGCAAAACTCCAGCAGGTTAAAGTACAGCCACAGCCACCTGACAAGGACCCAAGAATGCATGAAAATGTTTGGAAGTGAACCCCGCTCTTGCCAAACCTTAATCTGACCATGACTGGCATGAGTACGGAAGCTACGCTACGGCTTTTTTGCCCGGCAAGCTGCTATATTTACCTTGGATTTGAAACATAACAACCCCTCAACCACTACCAGCACAAAGAGTACAACACGCCCGTACAGTGAAAACATTTTTTTTTTAACGACCCAAATTGGAATGCACACCACGCTCATGGGAACGATCTGAACTCGCCTGGGGGAGGCCAGCCCAGCGCGGCCTCACCATTCACCATCACCCGATATCAGCATGGACGTGGCCCGAAGAGGAACTCAGGACAAAGTACTGATTCCCTCACAACTGAGCTCTTCCAGGACTCGGCGGGCCCAGGGATGGCCATTCTTTCCTAGAGGAGCGAAGCATTTAGGTTAGTCATCAGAGATTATTCAAGCATGTGGTAATTCTTCTCAGCAAAGGTAGGAGCAACATTTCACACGTCACACTGGTTTGCTCTCTGCCGAAAAATGCAAGGCTACAGCATTCCCGGCAGAAACCAAAACAACGCGAGCAGGAAGCCCATTGGCTATCAAGTGCTGACGTCACCTTAGTGTCGCCGCAGCTACTCTACTGGCACTCAAGGCCGACGATGCTGAAAAAACGGCAACACGAATGACAATTTGGAGACTTCTGACCCCACCCCCAACCCACAAGGGGGGAGACCAAAACCAGACAGGAGCGGGCCCGTGTGGACAAAATCAACTTTGGCCAGACAAGCTGGCAAAGCCTTGATACATATTCGAACTAAAGAACCTAGAAGCCAAAGGCCTTGCTTAGATCCATGGGACAGCCTTCTCAATTAGAAGCTGGGGCCAAGTGACAGTGTTCATAACCTAATTGACGTCATTTTGACCGTACGTCAAAGACAAGACTCTCAAGCATAACAACATCAGCGGCATAGCGTAATCCCGGGGGGATGGGGGGAGATATACCCCCCCAATATTTTGATGATGGGGGATGGTCAATCCATCATCCCTCCCATGTTGATGCCTGTTTCATGTGTTTTTGACCAAAATGGCCCTCATTTTTACCATAATAGTTTAAAAAAAATGGTAAATTTGCGCCGCGCTTCGCCGCATTTTGTTTTGATTACAATTCCATTTAACGATATTATCTTCTAAATGGCAAAAATTTTTTAGCTCGCTCGCGCGCACACTACGTGCTAGTAATGGAGGTCTTTCAGCACCCCTCGTTTCTTTCATAAATTTCATCAACCCCATCCCCCCCAATTTCAAAAACTTTACGGCCACTGAATCAGCTGACCGACGGGTGTGGATCACCGAAGTACTTCTGATGTATAAATTTGAGTAGGTAAGAATTTAATTTTAGAACTTTATATATATCACCGTTCCGGTTTAACATCCATGCATATACATTGTATATTCATTCCTCCTTTAATTAAACACTATAATTCGATTATGTTGTTGTATGTCAATTATTGATGAATCATGGAAGATGAGTGTGATAAAATAATGTCTAATGACTTGACGTTTAACTCCTAACATCACGCGTTGTCGCTGCCGTTTATTGTGTATTGTGCAATTGACGTATCGCGCTGCTGGTTTTTTTCTTTAGTGGTTCCATGTAGAAGTCCCAAGTAGCAATAGAATCGCACACTCTACAGCGCATCGACATGCACATCTCAACAGCAGTTAATAGTGAAAAAACCGCCTTTGCATCAATGGGAACTGCTAAATCAAACCTTTACGGTGTTGTTTTTGTTTTCGAAGTGACCGGAGAGTTAAAAAAACCCTAAAAACAAACAAACAAACGACCTTCCACAACGGACTGAACTGACCATAATCTGAAAGGGAAGAGGGTGGTGAAGTGTGGTGGGGATGGAGGGAGGTAGGGGGGGTGGTTTTCAATCCGATGAGAAGATTTTTTTTTTTTTTTTTTTTTGAGCACCAGTAGCAATTAAGGTTTTAAAAGCACCTCAACCCGTTTGTACTGAAAAAATTGTAAGAAACAATCTATAGAACTCTGCTACATGAATCAATCGGTAGATTGACTTTGTCCCTCTGATTTTTGATAGGCCATGCGATTAGTCCCAGTACCATATTTGTGCCATTAAGGCTATCGCGAGTTAGCAGAGAGAGCAATATTTCATTCCGAATTTTTTTTTTAGGCCACACAATGAACACGTAGCGAACACTTGTGGACGTTCAAAGTTTTGGGCTCTAAGTGATAATATAGAAGATCGCCAAAGAATTAAGATAAACTAGTATTAAAGAACCACAATTTTCTTGTTGTATTCATCATTTTTCATCACTTCTCAATTTTGATGATAAACATGATCCCTTTTCACATGTTTAACAACGCATCTCCTCGTTTTGTTTCATACGTCTGCCAGGCATCACAAGTGCTCCCTGAACGTCCTTTCTTTGTCATGAAATTGATTTGACTAGACGGCGTGGCCTTCGGCGTTAGGCGTTTTCATATAATGGGTCCGCAAACTACTCGCTACTATGTCCCCGTTTGACCCAACATTCGCTTCAAATCCATCATCAGCAATCGAGTTACGCTTGATAATCAAACTTAACAACGATCGTAAGTCGTCGTGAATCGAGCCCCCGGTTTCTTTAATATTATCGCCGGTGTACATGTATTTATACAGGCTTTTATTTTAATTTGACGACATTTACCCCAAAACCCCATCTGGTGAAGATTTACGCCGATATAACAATCCATTGGAAAATCATAATGGTTACCAAATGGGTCACATTTTCACTCGCTACCATCCAAACCAATCATATTGTATCCCTCCTATTTCACATCATACACCAGAAAAAAGTAGCTTTCTTCAGACATTAAAATACTGACCACTTCAGGTCAACGATGCCATGACACCTTTAATAATTTGACCCAACATAATAACACAAAACAATTATCCTAAATCCACATATTTGGGCATCTTACATACATCTAAACGAAAAAGAAATGATTGGTCCCTATCCATGTACTTTGGAACATGGCAACACTCCTGAAACTTGGGGGGGGGGGGGAATCTGCACTTTTTCCTTCCCAAACCTAGCTGTTTTAAATGCAGTTCAAAAATGTATTGATATTGTACGCATAATTTAAAAAAAGAAATTTAAAAAAAACATTACATGAATTCACAAAAGTTCCAAATACATTTTACTTTATCTCACAAATATTCACTCCACTCGTTTGAGGAGTTACGAAGGACAAATACCATAGCCATCTCCTCATCAAGAAGTCACGTTTTTAATCGCGCCTCCAAATCAACACCTTCACCGCGTTAAGACTTTGCGGTTGAAAAATAGACAATCCACTGAACTAGGGGGGAAAATCATCGATTTGTCATTAGATCTAAAACAAACTGAAATGAGGTAGCAGTGCAAAATTTGGATGTGGGTCATCAACTGATGAATGTTTTGAGACATTATTCTTATCGATAATAAGTAATAACGTCATAGAGTATCCTTGAATACATAAAACAAAGTGAACATTTACTATTCGGGTGGAGTTCATAGAGAGGTGAAGGTTTTGATAGTCAAACTCAAAATAATAAATTGTCACCATTTGGCGGGTTGTTCCCCAGGTCGCATCACCATATATATGGTGGTAGTCCTTTTTTTTTTCCACGAAAATGACGCAAATAATGTAAACAATTAACCAAAATATTTTGAAACTAACAATGATTCTTATAATATGATGTTCCCGAAAGTCGGTATTCCCCAAGGGCGATTACAAATGAAATGAAACAAAAATAAATCACTATCACACAAAACAAATAACTACACACACAACAAAAATGCCAAACAATGGAAAAGAATCAAGGAAAAAATTAATGATAAAACAATAATTGACAATACCTTAAGTTGCAAACCTTGTGGAACTAAGCACGTTGTGGCAACCAATTATTAATTTTTAACATACAACCTATTTAATACTGTTCGAATCTACCAATACAGCCTTCACTTCATAATATATGTAATGATATCTTCTGGTATTTCAGGTTGTGTTACCGTCTCCCGGTTTTGTTTTCTTTTTTACTTGATTGGCGACATTGCCTGACGTCTTCCAAAATATAATATTATCTCTGGAAACAGGCCTCACTGGAGTATTTGCGTTATTCGGCTGAATGTTTAATATTAGTCTCATTTATTCGCCACCTCACCCTACATTTTATTACTTATCTCCCAAACAGGCTCATTTCATTTTAATTTCTGTATTCTACTAGTACTGTACAAATGACAACAAAATACTGGAACTAGTCAATAGAAATGAAAACATAGCTAATGCTTGGTCATGGAATGATGGACCACTTTACAATCAAAATTGGTACTGACAAAACACACCTTTCCGTGATACAAGCGACATTTCTAAGATTTAGCTTATTAGGTTGATTTACCATCGCTATGCAGTTCATAGTGGACACAGAAATTTCCTAATTCACCATTAATAAACGTGACGTGCGATCTTGTCAACACAACAACTCCAATATAGATCACTGCAAAAAAAAAAATACCGTTATTGGTCTTGTTAGATCTAGGACAATTTGCCTCTAAAACAAGGAAGTGTCCGCACCATGAATTTTGAGTAGTGAATTCAAATGCAGTTAAGATATGTTAGGAATATAATCATACGACCCCCCCCCCCCCCAAATAAGTTCCCCCTATATTCAAGGACATGTCGTTGCATAACTTCTCTTCTTAGAACTGGATAATTTGATTTTGTTAGGAAGTTTTGAAGAGAGAAAACATTTAGCTCTGCCACAATAACCGTTGCTTTTCAAAAGAACACTTTAAGCATCAACACTCTTTTTTTAAATATGAATTTGTCAGAAAAAATGACTTTGCCGTATTAAAAGGTATGAAGTCAATAACTATCAATTGAACAAGCACTTTCCTTTCCTTTTGTTATATTCATTGCGGTCTGAAATAAATAAGCTTCAACATCAACGCATAGGCAACGAACAAGAGAAATATTAGGTTCGGCTTGCTTTCCTCGGTTCCTTCTGTTTTGAGAAAAGATGTTGCCTGCCGATTCGAAAGCACTGTGGGTTTATCCTGCCTTCCTTCATCATGATGTGGTCCGCCGACTGTTTGACTTCAGTTTGCCTTAAGTGGAAGAGCATGGCTGTAATGAACTTGTTCCATAAACAGATATCGTTTAGTGGAGCTTCAAATTCTAGAAACATGTTTTCCCAAATTGGACAGGTAGAACAACTGTACTTTGGCTTCAAGAATTTCTCCTTTGTCTAGGTAGCCCAATTTTTATTCCAGAGGCCATTGCCGTAGAGTTTAATCTTCCACTCCCGCTCTCACAAGGACGCAGGGGTGTTTTTCTTTATAGGACTTTTATAGGCAATATTATCCAGGCTACCAACCTAATTGTAAGAACACGCGGCTGTTTCCTCCCCGGTGCCAGCAGTCTTTCATTGCTGCCCACTGTCTTCCAGTAGTCATGTGGTACTTTTCACCTATCAGCCAACTATTTTTTCCTAGTAGGTCACATGTATCCACCTTAGGGTTTTTTGTGAGGAATAGTTAACTGGCAGAACATCTTACTTTAATCCCGTTTTAAGATAAGCATTGCACTCTTGGTATATCACTCTCTGTGTGGAGGTGACTTTGTAGGGAACAATGCACGTATGCAGTATCTCTTTGACTAGATTAGTGTGTTTTGAGGTCCTGGGCTTTGAACCAGACTTGACGTTAAAAAACCTTGTTTTTGTGAGCCGCAACCATTCGTTTGTTTTTCTTCCAAGCATATGGCTGAGTTGCTGGAGCTCCATCATCTGATGCTTTGAGCGTCCGCTGAAGCAGATTACGTAGTTCGCTCTGAGTGCAATTTTGGCTGCTCTATCAGCTGTAGCCTTTCTCTTTCCTTTAGGAATGCCAATGATGATTAGGCCTTTGTTACTGATTACTGTAGTACAGACACTTCTGCGTCCTACTTCTATTGGAAATTAGTAATATATCCTCTGCTTTCACAGTGAGCCACTAGATCTTGGTAGTTGCACTTTTTTTCTTAGTATCACGTGCATTGCTAGCTTATCCTCCATAGGGACCGTCAGGACTATAATGATCACCGTCTTTGTTTTGTAAAAGGTATGGTGAAGTGGGTATTTTTATGGGTCTCGTGAGTTTTTTAAAAAATATTCGGTTTCAAATCTTTATATAAACGTTTAAGTAAAACTGATTTTCTTCAGCCTGGCAAAGGATTTTTATACTAATTTAGATGTGTCAGTTCTTCGGTGAAATCTTCTTTCAACATGCCTCTAACCCTAAATTTTGAAGAATTTGTCATTTCTGACAATGGATATTAGTTGACTACTTGAGCAAACAAAATTTACTTATATTAGTTATAAGAAAACAGATCTTGTCTTCACTAGTGATAATTGGTTTGTTTTTGAAAAATATATATATATATATATATATATATATATAATATATATATATATATATACAATTTAATATCTGATGGATTGACTTAAATAACTTCATGCACTGGTTATCATTGACTTCACTGATATCTGATTATTTGCAATTTAGTATTGTGCACCAAATATAAGAAAGATCTTTTCACCATATTCATACCAAACGATGGATTTGGAAACCATCTTAACCCTCACCAGTCCTACCTGAGCTTTTTTGTAACAAAGATTGGCGAAGAGGGGGGGGGTGGGGGGTGTTACCACCATGACGTCATATGTTGAGGAAAGTACGAAATATTGAATAAGTGTGGAAATTGATATTTTCGCATTTTAGCGACTCAACACCTATTATAGCTCTAAAATGTTGTCATTATATAAAACTAGTCATTTCCCATCAAGTAGAGTAAAACACCGCATGAAAATCTGATTTTCCTAACCTTTTTGGCGAAAAATTGATTTTTTTCACTGTGTGTGTCTATGGAAATGGCAGTTTTATTTGACATGCGAACTTTATGACGTCATTGTGACGTAATGCTATGCATGTTGGTACTTATTTTGGTATCACTGGATAAAGAAGAGGACTCATAGCTACTATTGGTACCAAATCACGTGTCTGTTATCTACTCCTTGTTGTGTTAGGCATGTTGGTACTTCTCTTCCGGAGGGGGGGGGGGGTGGTTACCACCCCCCCCCCCATCGATCATTTTGGGATCACCCTGTAATCTTAATATACCCCTGTGATGTTTGTTTTTGGATTAAAAGGAGCGGAACAATTCAATTGACATTACATTAAATACTTTTGGTCACAAAAATGGTTTTAGCAAGCCGGGGAAAAAACCTGAAGGAACACCCCCCCCCCCCCCCTTCGGTAGACGAGGGTTAACTGGGTGGAATGGGATAAAATGGTTCAGCCTTGAAATCCATCACATCTGCCTCATTTCTGCACTAAATACTTTATTTTTTTTATTTTTTTTACATGCAATTTATGAAAACATCAACTGCATCACAGTTGGTGAAATTTTAAACAGATTTGGTTCAAATACACGGTATATATAATGATTATTGTCAAGATTTCGATTTTTCATATAGAACCAACGATGAAATTTAAATTTGGGATTTCTTGTCATCCACAAGTAACCCTCCCGAACCCCTTTTCACTGTTAGAAATATTTGTAGATTCACATGTTAGTAAATGTTGTTGGATTATCTTTGCTGTCAATTTCGATTTGCAACAACTGAAAGTACACTGGATAACCCACAAATACAACCCTTCACTTCAAAACTTTTAATAACATGAAACAAAAATATGAAGTATTTTTGAAACTGGGTTAGAACTCCGTGACATTACGTTTTTACTAGCAGTTCCAGTAAATTTATAAACTGTATAAAATCATGCTTAATACTATTTTCTTGTTATTCTGCCATCATTTGCCATCGTTTGCTGCAAAGTATTATTGTGTCCTTGTGCACATTGTATGCTGAAAATATTCTCTAATAAAGTTTTTCACATTCCAAAGAAGAAAAAACATGTGAAATTATGACATTCTGCCGTCAGTCTTATAAGTTTACAGTGGTTCCTACAGTGCATCGAAATTGTAGTACATAATATCCATATGATCTCAAAATTCAGATCGACTGATAGGAATGAAGATTGTGAATATTCGGGATAAATTTGGAATGTATTTGTTCGTATTGAATTACTACAGAGGAAAGGTCATAGACTAGAAAACGTTTTATATAACGTCCTTACGGATTCCTACAAATCATGTCTGAGCTGCAGTTCTGAGCTGAACAGATTTTGAATGTTATGATCTCACCGTATTAGCTAGAGTTATTTTGTCCATGCCTTCAGGCGAGGAATACCTTTCCTCATTTACGAAAAAAAAACAAATCTTGACATCCATGTGTTTGATTTTGGTTTCAAAAAGGAAAACAAAAAGGACAAAAGTCATGAAAGAAAAGTTTCTTGGCAAGGGATGACCTAACTTGTGCAGAACCTAAATCCGCAAGTTAATGTTTTTGAACCATATTTCAATTCAATGGTATTCGGTGACCTACTTTTCCTGAACGAGTTTAGGGATGTTGCCATTTACATCTTGACCAAAAAATAAAAGCCAATACGGGGTGGTAACACCTGAAATATTTTGAGCTATATAACAATAGACCTGCATACCCAGATAAAAAAGTGTGCTTCTACATATTGGGTTGATGGTTGAATATCATTAGCTTCATTGTTCGCTTGAGTTTACGTATAGCCATTGATCACTGACATTCTGTATCTTTTTTTTTTTTTCTTTTTTTATAATGAGTACTCATGACCTAGAAGAATTAAAACTAAAACCGATGTCACAGGACCACATTGCCATCTCGTTTATGAGATACTGCCATAGTAGAAATCGTCATTTTTTTTTTAATTCCACGTGTCAGCATACTCACCTGCTTTGTTTACGAAAATGGTCGCCACACGACGCGGTGTGACCGCTGTCATGTCAAATGTCGATATTCGGAAACGTTCGGAGCAAACATGATTGTAGTTTCATTACGAACTGCAATACCTGTACAATGTGTGAGCGTGTATGCAACGGCCTTACAGGCCGTTATGGCAAATGAACTGATAATGTGACCTCCTTTCCCAAACAAAATAATAGCACATGCATATTCATCGAACATGCACATCCACGCTGAAGAACGCATGGTTTCCAGAAGTTTGAGTTATTTTTCGAGATGCGATGGATTGAAAAAGAAAGTTGGTGGTACAAAAGAATACCTGGAAGTATACAACTATGTGGATGCAGTTTTGAAACTGTGTCTCCTACATGGAACTTTCCAGTGCAAAATTTGACGCATTGTTTCAACATGCCTGTTATAGCTTTCGTATGAACTATATGGTAGGCCACTAGCTTGTCCATCATATACTGAGCAGGGGGTTCACTGTCTATTGCATATGATCAGTGGTTGATAACTTGCAAACGCCGATGAAATGACTTGACCTACTTCCATTGACACGTCAATTTAGCATTACTGTCTATTTACTTACTGACCTGTTTGTATTGATTATTTCTAAAAATATTTACGTTTTCGAAAAACAAATCATGAAAGAAATGCTGTCATTCGTTGTTGAACCGAACAAGATCATTGGGTTACAACTAGGGAAACAGATTTGTTCTTATTCAATTACACTGATTTTACTGGCAAACGAGAACAAACCGGGCCCAGATGAATACTGACTTTTGACTCTGAAACTTTGATGGCAAACCCATTCACGAATTAGAGGCGGTTGGAGAGCATGTTAAGAACAATTATTGAATCTTGGACCTTGCTCTGATTTCAGGTGTTTGCTCGTGCATTAATGCATGGGCATATAAAAGCATCGTTGAAATACTGATGCTTAAAATAGAGGTCCTGTCTGTTTTAATCAAATGGTTACGAACAAAAGAATCTAAGAACTCTTCTGTAATGCCGTTCATCCATGTTATGTTGTGTGGAACCTTGGATATCATTTAGTTTGCAAAAAGTCAATGCAAATAACAACGTTTTGGATTTGCTCCTGCTGAACAAAGTTCGGCATTATTCATTTCATACCAGTGGCGGACAATATTGATCGTGAATCATTACCTCCTACAATGGAACCTTCCACAAAATGTTATTAGTAATGGTACGCGTATTTTCCAAACAAGGGCGAGAGGCAACGATTTCAATAGATTTTACAATCAATCATTCCTTTCTTAATAGAGGAGGTCTGGAGCACGGGCCCAGGTCAAACATCATCGTTTACCCCTAACTACAGCAAATGTTTGACACCTTTAATTTGGTAGTTAGTATGGACCCTCTACATCAATGCTAGGTAGGTAGTACTCTCAATTGTGGTATCATGTTTTCAATAGGGGCCAATTTAAGTTTTACACAGGGGTCAAACGTTTAAAATGCTCAAATCATGTTGAAATGTATGCCATATTGCCAGGCTAGTCATAAGGATTCCAAAAATGTATAGTTTGTACCATCTATGACAATTAGTTTGGGAGTTATAGGGTAAAAATGGCTAAAATGTTTAAAAAAAGGTCAATTTCTATTTGTACAGGGGTCAAAATCAGAAGTTGCTCCAATTTTGTTGAAAAATGAAAGAAGTTGTTTATCTAGCTTAAATCGTCAAAATAAGGAATAGTTTGTACCATCTGCAGTGTATAGTTATCATGTTATGCGACAAAATAGGTCATAGGGCATGGCAACATAATCCAATTGGCGTTGACCTTCTTCGACCCTTATCGCCGTAAGTAAACATTTAACATAATCAAAACTATACTTTTTTGGGAGTCCTCTTACCGCAGGCAATACTTTGCAAGTATTTAAAATACAATCAGATTAACTTTTAATGTTGACCCCTGTACAAATTGAGATTGACCTTTTTACCATTTTAGTCATTTTTTCCCTATAACTCCAAAACCAATGGTCGTAGGTGGTACAACATATACATTTTGGAATTCTCATGATTAGATGGACAATATGGCATACATTTCAACATGATTCTACCTAGCATTGATGTAGATGATACTAACTACCAAAGGTGTCAAACATTTGCTGTAGTGGGAGGTAAACGAATTCCTTAAATAAGGCCCCTATGGTATTCTGCTCCTGCTCTATAACATCAAAAACGTTTTACCAAAGATACCCAGCAACTCTCTTTTCGCGACTTATTTCGAAAGTGCGCATTTTTTTAAATAATAATAATTAAAAAAAAACAGACATCTAAGTTAATTGGGCAGACATTAGTTACAGTTGGACTCAGATGTCATTTTAAAGAGGTGTGCGAATCTGTTTTGAATCATAACATTTGACATGTATGTATATATTTGAATAAAACCAAGCACAAATTGTCAGGAAAACCAAAATGATTGACGAATGGTGCAACGTGTTCATTGCACCACAACATCATCATCATCATCATCATCATCATCATCATCATCATCATCATCATCATCATCATCATCATCATCATCATCATCATCATCATCATCATCATCATCATCATCATCATCATCATCATCATCATCATCATCATCATCATCAAGTTTATTTTACATTCTATAAATTACAAATATTACAGTTAAAACAAGCAGATATTATTCGCTGCGTAACAATGTACCAGCGTATTTCAATCATCCACCAAAAAAACCATTGTAATGGATATATTCTTGTCTTTGTTTCTGTTTTCTTTCGTGTTTTAATTTATTTTTTGTACGGAACACACACTCCATTAAACACAGAATGCATAAACACATAGTGACACATACACGCACACGTTAAAATACAAAAACGTATCGAAGTGAAAAACTTATGTTACTACTGAAATAAAAAAAAAAAAATACATATCGTAACCCCTGAAACATGCGGGAAACATGCGATAAATACAAATTATTCATACTAGACTAGCGTCGAAACCATCGGGAACACTAATGCTACTGAACCATGATTGATGCATCATTATATCTCGCACTGGAGGTTCTCTTCTGTGCCGTAAATCAGAAATCAGATCCTGATGTTTTTCCTTGTCGCATTTCAAATTAAGCAATCAAAATATTTTTTTAGAGAGGAGAAGATCACATTGGCCACTGGTACATAGTGGACATCTATAAAACCAGTTAATAGGACGTCAGATGTGATTTTGTTGGGAGGTTTAAAACAAGCACGATCATCGGGGAGAAATAAATAAAAACAAAAAAGTCTCAATTAGATTTAATGGCACACACAGGAAACAAGATAATCAGGCACATGCAAATCAACGAAAGACGTTTTATCATCACAGTTTAGTTTCTAGCTGAAGGGGGTAAACTTTTAAGGAAAGTTTGATGAAAAACCTTTAAAAAATGCCTTTCGAATTTGATAAACGCGGCTTTTCGATTTGAAAAAAGAAATTTAACATGTTTGTTGATTCGACAAGCTCTATGGTTTTGAAAAACCTATTTTATCGTTGAAAAACAGGGGTTTTCAACCTTTCTTATCATTGTTACGACTCCTCGTTGGGGTCAAAGGCCAAGGTCTGAAATACCCTTTAAACACAATCAAGTGAGTCTGATAAGGCGAATTGATCTGAATTTGATATTACAACAAACGTTATTTTTTTAATTTTCTGTTAATTTGAATGATCGGTTCAAGCATTTGAAAAGTCAGAAAAGACCCAATTACAATGGTAACAGCAATCGATCCAATATACAATTAAAATGTATTCATTAAATAGTATAAGTTCATTTTGAGTGGCGACGGAAAGTTCACAAAGAAAGTAGCGTTGCCGTTTCATGTTGATAATGTCTTCACAGCGCGAGGACACTCCAAATAATTGACCAGCATTGCAGCATATAACCACACACTATAAATCATGGGAATCTTCGTCCAGGACTTTTTTTTCAGGAGCAGATCCTTGAAGATACCTTTCTTATCAAGGTCAAGACCATAAGGTTCCATAGGTCAGCAACAGTAAATAACCAGTTTTATTCCACGAAAAATAATTCGTCTGTCTCCATATGTCCACTTTTAGGACAACAATCTGGAATTCGTTATGATTCCCAAAAAAACTTAGGCTCTTTTGACCTTACCCTCGTCTTACCAAGGGGCGGGGGGGGGTTACTTCGCCTCCGGTGCGCTATAATGCTAAAAGCTTTCGTAAAAACAGCTTCTAGTAATCATTCTCTCATCCATTCGCGTAATTAGGGAAAAAAAAAAAAATGTGAAGTGGGAAAGAGTACGCACAGTATGGCTCTAAAAAACTAGGCTATGTAAAACTAGTCTTTGCCATCATTTATTTATGAGCTGAAAAAAACCGCATGACATGAAAATACATATTCATAACTTTTTTAGCGCAAACATGGACTTTCGCCAGTTTCTGTGGAAAATGCAATTTGCCGACTGCGGACTTGATGACGTGATTGTGACGCCATACTAGGTATGTTAATAATTATTTTGGTATCATTGGAAAGAAAAGCGGACCAAAGCTATCCACTGGTATCAAAAACATAAGCATTGTCGTGGTTGCTTTATAACGAATTCTCGAGGAACCACCCCCTTGTTAATCCGTGTTACAAAAAAAGGCTTGGTAAGACGAGGGTTCAAATTTTCCTAAAGTCAATGAACCAGTGGGGAATTGATTTGTTTTATTGGTTCGTATTAATCCTGTCGATAACAAAACAATGCCTTTTTATAAAAAAAAAAAACTCTTGGCGATTTTCAAAAATGCTAAACACACAGCTTGTTTAGATTAAGATTTGAATTATTTTTAATTAATGTTCGATTAAGTAGACACCAGATGATGCCTTATGGCAAAGCTCTACTGTAACTGTAATCATAATACTGTATGATGAGGGACACCCTGTAGGAACCCTGGTTTTTTCATCAGCAAGCTTTATTAAAATACAATCAAAGCACAACAACAACAAAGATATAAAGATTATTTAAAACAAACTTGCAGTATTAAAAGCCTAGACGCAAGGATACTCGACCAGCAAGGGTCCTTGGCAAGGAAATGTAAAAATAAATATATATTACACATGTGAAAGCTTGTGGGCGTAGAAATATCAATTATCGGTTACATCACATTACCATTTAAAAAGATTGGTTCTAACCAAGTAGGTTCTAATTTCGAACAAAATATCTAGAGGTACAAAGGGCAATTTTGGAGAGTTTAAGCCCTGACTTTTTTTGAAGGAGACATATCCTGGGTGTATTTTGCCGATTTTCTTTAACGCCTGCAGGTTTTTCTGGTGAAAATGTAACCTCTGCTACCAATTTCTAGAGCAACCTTGAGCCCTTTCTCATCTAAGTCAGACACCAGACTAGCAAGACTTGTTAACCTTCCTCAAATGAGCGTTCGCACATTGGGCTCAAAAGGTACAGTAAGCTCAAATCATAAAGATCTCATACGATCAGACCAGAAGAGAGCACCAACTCTGGGCGCTGAAAGGAAGTCAAGATTTCCTGAGGTAGGGGGTAAGTCGGACTCTTGCCATGGGTGATCGGGTAATCGACATACACAACAGGCAATATTTTCCCCTGAACCTTTGCAAATGTCGAAAGAAAGATAAGTGGAATCCGTTTCTCCAGGTATATCTACGCCTGCTTTAGCATGGATTTGGCAAGGTTTAGGATATGGTTAAGGGTTGAGACAGTACCACAAAGAGGGCATTTATTGTTAAAAAAAATAGACCTTTTACGCCACCTACAGAGATTGGCTAGGGTGGGAAGAGAATCTGTAAAGCGTTCATCAACAAACTGAAGCACCCCTTTGGGTAATTCAATAGATAATATTGGTTCCACGTAAATGTGGACTCATTGAACTTTAATAAGTTCCAGAACTACCCTGGACAATCAGGTTGTTACTTATGTTGTCCTAAAATCGAATTTCTTGCAGAGATAAGCTCTTAACCTTTTCACAATGGACTTTCAGTCCTTACATTACATGCTTTAGGCTCATTTACCCCGTTGTTTCATCACTGTTTTTGTGTATCATCGATCCCTTTTGCAGCATGATCGCCTGTAGATTGCTACTCTCAGCACTCAAGATTAACCAGGCCTTATTGTATATGTCCTGGCTAAATTGGGGACAATGGAAAACTTGCGAGTGAGTTCCATTTTTCGCGATTAAGCTGCAGGTGAGGGCTTCTGTACTTCTTGGGTCTGAGAGTGGTTTAAATGACCAAAGGCACGATGCATGGCACTCTCTATAAAGATGAGAGATGCTATGGAGCTCGAGCTGCCGGAAGCATAGAGAAGCCGACAATTGTACCCGCGTTTTGGTATGTGAAGCCATTTACGCAGATAGCTATGACACAGTGAATCCAGTTTTATTAGATCGGATTTATTGAGTTCGTGGACCATTCACGGGTGGTACCGGATGGAAGGGGTGGAGATATTTGACATCAGATTGGGAAAACTTATATTACGTCCATCACTGCTGCTGCGGCAAGGATTCTCGAGCTTGGGTTCAAGAAGGTCCCGGGTATTATAATTATATACACAGCGGTTTTCCCATCTTTGTGATTATTTTTGCCGATATATTTATGATCCTTCTCCATTACTGTTGCAATGTTCAAAGTCAAACCAATCCGAAATTGCAGAGGTTTCAAACTTCCACTACAAATTGACCAATGATCAGCATTTAGATGATTCAAGGTCAAACCCATTATGTCCACTGTAGAATTGATATTGTTTATAATGCGTTGGTGGATATCCTCGTCTGCTCGTTGCAAATTAAAATCATCTGCGAAAGGATTCACACTGTGCCGGAGATCTGAGTCTTTAGAAGTAATACCCATCTTTTTTCTCGGATTTGATATAATCTAGGATTGGATTAAAAACTAAAGCGACGATCGAGGTAGCTGGGATCACCGTGGGAACAAAACCCCCCTTTTTAAACTTGACACCTCAGAACACCAAAGCGGGTGTACAACCTTGCCCTTGAGAGTGCTGTATAAGTTGTCAACTGTAATCAATAATTTTCAAAGGGAAGATTATTTCTTTGAAGTGTGCTAGTAAAGAAGTGAGTGCGGGACAGAACCAAAGGCGCCTTTAAGATCAAACCAGGTCATATTGGATTGATCTATGGCTTGAAGCCTGCATGGCGAACAACTCAGAACAACAAAAGTGTGTCAAGGGTACCCATGATACCCTTTTAGGAAAGCATTCTTCTGCAACTGGATTCTAACAGGCCGTTATTCGTAATGGTAAATAGCAAGCTATCGGCCAGAAGAGGTGGTCAGAGTTTCTCATGGCACTTGTAAGGGCTATCGTCTGAAGTTACCGGGATCCATGGTGTCGGACTTAGGATCTTTGTGAAGAGCTTGACCAGACTCATTGTCCAACTTTGGGGCGGACAACCTGACTTAAGGATTTTATTAAAGAGAGTGGCCGTGAATCTGTGAGTGCAAGGTAACTTCTTCAGATGACCGTACCTAATGCCATCGGGGCCAGGAGCAGAAGTGGAACTTTGCGAATGTGAACAGGTCTAATCGGCGACATGTCAAATGGAATGAAATTCTTATTAGATTTCGGAGTGTTCAACCAAGGGAACCTAGAGATAGCATCTAAATCGATGGTTTTTCGGGATGCTATACGTATTAGGATAACTTCCACACGTACGCATTACACGTGGCTTTTCACAACCATGGCCAGACGACTATTTCTTTTTCCTCTTAAAATTAACCACATTTTATTTAACCTAACGGATGATTTCCTGTCGCACAAAAACGCAAACGAATATGATATAATTATAGTATGTAATTTATATTACTTACGATGTTACTGCAAGCAAATATGACAACATTATTTTGTATTTTGTCTTATCTTTTAGAGTAATAACACGTGTATGCTTTCTTTGGCACCCATCATTGCCAAATAAAAATCAATTTTGCTTGCATGAATGGCGAAAACCCCTTGATTTTTAAGATTTTTCTGATACGACATCTATTATATAAACTCTCAGGTATGACATCACTATGACGTCATGATGTTAAAACGTGATATGTTTGTACTTCATTTGAAGAAAGGACATATATAGTTACACATTGATACCAAACAAGATGATATTTGTCCCTTAAAAACGAATCGGGAGGGGGGGGGCGGTCGTGAATGTAGTAAAAAAAACCCTTGGTTGGACGAGGGTTAATAAACATTGATATAAATTTAGATCAAAGATTGAAACACACGACGCAAAACTATCAACACGTCTTTAACAGAGAATAGCGGCGCCCATAAAACCTGTAATTGTCGTCAACGAACTCTGCTTCCTGAACACAGGAAGGCAGGGCAGTAGCCAGGCGGGATGCGGGGGGCGACGCGTCCCCCCCAAAATGACAAAGGTCCGCTTTATCTTGTTGAAGGTCCGCTGTGTCATGTTGAAGGTCCGCTTGTAATGTATTGGGAAGGTCAGCTTTATAATGTGGAAGTTGGCGCTTGTGAAAAGGCTTGTGTGTTGTAAGTGTTCTCTTATCTAAAGAATGATATAGTCAATGCACTGGCACTGGTCAAAATACTACTGTATTACGCATTAGTACTCTAATTATACTATATACTCCCCGCCTAAAAAATCCGAACGATATATGTATGTAGGTATGTAGGTGAATAATAATAATAAATGCCAGGAGCGTTGTTCGCGTAATGTGTTTGCTTATTGATCTGTGTCCATAATGCATTGATAACGAAGCATGATGTGGAAGTTTGAGAGATTTATCCAGCTGGCTTGGCGCGTTCATTTGAAAGCAGTTTGAGCACGTTGATGGCCATTCAACATCGTTCGGATTTTTTAGGCGGGGAATATATTATTATACCGCCGCGCCGGTGTCTCATCATTCTTCCCTTCACCCTCGCCCCCCCCCCGGAGGGGACGAGAAAAACATTGGGTCAACATACGAGCATTGTCGAAAAAAGGTCCACTTCTGGCAAATCCGCACCCCCCCCCCCAAATAAATTCCTGGCTACGGGCCTGCAGGAAGGTTTCCATTGGTAGTGATGTTTATAGATGCCACAGGCGAAATATGGAGAGTTTCCGTAACCTGACCCATCTGACACACTTTTGTCTGACACACTTATGAATTTGAAAACCCTTCACGGAATAAAACACATGTTTATTCCGTTCAGGTTTCGAATTCATAAGTGTGTCAGAAACAAAAGTGTGTCAGATGGGTCTGGCTACGGAAAGTCTCCGAAATATGTACTTGTACGCTAAACGTGTAATTCTTTTGTTCGATCATGTCATCAATATGGTAAGATACCGAACCCCTAACAGCGTATAATTTATTTCATTTGTTACATTTTGTGAGGGATAGAGGTGGGACTAACAGTTTTATAAAACATATTTGATCTCGTGGCGGTACAGGAGCAATTGTTTCCGATATCGGGTGTTTCCATAAGGTGACACCCTTTTCTGAAATACTTTTCTGACACCCTATGAATTCGAAAACCTTAATGGACCTTAACGGAATAAACCACACGGTTTATGTGGTTTATTCCGTTAAGGTTTTCCGAATTCATAGGGTGTCAGAAAAGTATGTCAGAAAAGGGTGTCACCTTATGGAAACACCCTCCGATATCACAACTTTGTGCCCTTAATGCGGAAATTCGTCCATGTACTACATCTGTCTTACTGAAAATAAGAATCCCATATCACGCATGTTTTTCTGGATTGTCAATTTTTTTACTCTTTCTCACAAATTACTTAAATATTTATATAATGTGACAAAATCCCGGATATTGTAACATATAAAACACACGTACGCATTCACAAAGTTCAATGTGTAGTGGTTAAGAAGGATATGCGTTAACCCACGCTTTAATCAAAAATACCATTGTTTTGATAAAGTTAATCGAATGGCCATTAATAACAACAAGTCATTATATAGAGGGTGAGTCTTAAAGATACATATTAATTCAATGAAGTTAATTTCCTTTACATTATATTTACAAATTGTATTGAAAGTAAACACTTCAAAATTTCCTTTTGATAATCAATCATCACGCTTCTTGAGTCGAAAACAAAATGAACCTTAAAACTTTGGTTTGAATATGGAAATATACCTTGAGCATTTTCAATAGAAACACAATAATGACACGGTTTGTGTATTTAAAATGCAACAAGTTTGACATCACAACAAGCTAAGTGTTGTCGATGTTATCAAAGTCAAAGTTTGTTTTTATAATGTATGCTTCCGTGATACTTATGATATCCTGATTCTTTTAAGTGTATTCAATTATATTACCTCAACATACATAACTACAGTGTGAGTAAAAAAAAAAACCCTACATTCAGAAAAAAAAAAATAATTAAAATAGTTATGAATTGTTTTTGCTCAAATATTTGGTATGGTTATAAAGAAGGATAAGCAGGCTTTCAGAAAACGTTTATTGGTGTCATTTGGACTTTTGAGGAAGAAGTTACGCCTATTTTGCTGAGAGACTTAAAAATCCTGTTTGGCCGATTTTGAGCCAAACAAAGATGCATCGCTTACATAGAGTAACATGTCTTCAGCAGTGATTTGAGTACAAACATTTAAACACCAAATTATTGTTAAACAATAGAAGGTGGGAGGGTAATTGAAGGATTATAAAAAAATATCCCAGAGATTACAAAAGAAAATGCTAAGTAACAAAATGTTCAATTTCCCAAATAAGAAATTCAAGATAGCTGGTGTAAGACCACAGTTTACTTGGTTCAGCAAGATTTCATGGTTTGAACCTACAACGAAACTTGGGAGCAAAAGTGAAACCATAGAAAGTTTTGTATTCCGCTTGAAAAAACAGCAGTACGATATTGAATTTTAAGTTTGAATTCCGATTTATCTACAGAAAACTTCAGCTTTAGTTCTTCTTGCAATTTATGGACGCTGAGTATACTGTATTTGTGCCAATAATTACCTAGAGGATGTAAAACAAACTCCTGATCAGTTTCACATTATTTTTTTCATGAACTTAGACATTGAATATGGGGTGATTTTCAAGAACTGACTCTTTATGATTGAACAATGGTAATTTAATTTTTGAAGATATTTTACTTATAATTATGTTACACAATAGACCTTTTTATTCAAACTGATATGTTTTTTGTCGAGAAGAAATCGATACCATCTGAAATTGCATGTGTGAATTGTCTTTGCCATAATGTGTTATGGTATACGTCGGTGTCAGTCTCTCCGCATTGTAAGGCTAAAAACGGCCAAACTGAATTTTTAGGTCTGTCCGAAAAATTGTCATAGTTTCTGAACCCAAAGTCTGAAAGACACCAAATAAAAATCTTCTGATAGCCTGTTTATCTCTGTAAACAACCAAAGCAAACATTGAAGCAAAAGTAACGTTTAACCTTTAAAGATTTTTTTTTTTCTGAATGTAGGGTTTTATTGACTCACACTGTACATTTAACTTTATTAACTTTTACAACGAAGACTGGTTCCACTACACATACTTTACTGCCTTAAACCTTGATACGGAACGTACTTTTCTCGTAATCACGTATCATTTAAAAGATGCATGCCTTTTAAGGACGCAAAATATGTAATAGGTAGTAAATACAAGCAAACCAAAGCCAACCAAAATAATAAATAAGCAAACAAACCAAACAAAAATAAACAAAACCAAGCAAAACAAGCAAGCAAACAAACAAACACAAAACAACAAGCAAAATCAAAACAAAACTTGAAGCCAATTTTGAGGGCAACGTAAACATTCGTAATGACTACAAAACAGGATATAAGCGAAAAAAAAACAAACACAAAGAAACAATAACAAGAAGAGAAGTCGAACAACAAACACGAAATAAATAAAAAAAAGAAAAAAAAAACAACAAACAAACAAACGTCATTTTAATCTGTACAACCGATTTCCATTTTTACCTGTTATGTGGTGGTGCTCCCTAACAATGGCCAGAGTTTTGGTAATATTAGATCGGCAAAGTGGTTTGCAGAAGGCCTTATGCACTTTTAAAGTGTTAAATTATCTTTCTGTCGATACTTATAAACCACTTATAAAAATGGTTGAAACGTCATGTACACCAACAGAAAAAAAAAACAAACAGAAAAACAAAAGCGAAACAAGAACGAGGCAATATCCAGTGATAGTGGTTTTAGGATTACTTTGATTATTTGAAATGTTTTGGAATACCTGTGATCGATTTCCTTAATCGTCGAAATACAACATAATACGCTGTATTAATGTTGTAGTTAAGACTATATTTCGCATATTGTGATTCTTTATTTCAATTGTTGAGAACACCTTCAATGGTAACGTTGTGTTGGGGATGTTTGTATAAAGTCAAGATCAACACCACTTTCTTTATACGTGTACCAAAATACATACTCATAAATTACTCAAACAAGACATGGGCATTATGTTTGTGCAAATAAACCGTTTAAAAACTTTTGAATGTAGGAACTCTGTCAAAGTTACTTATTGGTCATTGGTAAGATGTGCAAGTAGGTAAAATATCTTAACTAAGCACGTTCTGCTCCGAGCGCTAGATATGCAACATGACATTAAATCATTGTTTCCCCTTTATTTTCCTTGAGAATCGTTGTTTGGCTTACTAATTATATTGGGGGTGAACGTGTTGCGAGGTACAATCGAGTCCCTGATGCTGACATTACCGGTTAACATTAATACAGCCAAAACGTGACGGACAGTTACTACTTTTATATTGAACGAACGTTAAATAATTAAGTCATAATATCTTATGTGAAAAGCAGCGAATTTCTTATGATTGCATTTCCTAAATTTAATAAAAGTCACGCTTTCGAGTATCATAATGGTTATTCGGTTGCGACAGAAATTGTGATTGTTTCCCCTATGTAAATATACTTAATGGACAGGGTGTTGCTGAAATGGATTCAATATCTTGGGGACATTTAACTTGTTGCATTCAACAGCCTTAATGTGTAAACACGCGTGCGATATATCGTATCTGATTCCGCAAAGAGGCGAATCGACATTTTAGCCAAAATGATATTTGTATAATAACCATGGTATATCACTAGTTCTTTACATAATACCAAATATTAAGTGAAAATAACCTTCCGAACTAAAGATATACTCTTTTTGCGAATCACACCCAATCAAGGAAAATTTAGGTCGCTTTATTTAATATTTTATAATAGTTCCACAAGCTCTTCAAATTGGGCATTATAAGGCCAAAACAAATTGTTGTGTTGCCCTCCGCGACCGACCCAAAATCCCGAAAATCTCGGGTCGGTATTTTTTTTTTTTTTTTAGTCTTGAGTTTGTCTATTTTACCTGTTTTCCGGTTGATAAATATGTAACAAAGCCAACCAAACGGAAAATCACAAAGAGTAGCTCGGATTTAACTCCTTGCACGGGCCAGGGATGTGAGTGGCCATGTTTAAAAAACGCAGAGAAAAAATCGCGGGGGGACTATTTCCGTCTACAGAGCAATCTTAGTCCTAGCTGTCAGTGAGGGTTTCCGAATTTGACAGACATGCGGCATTTTCGCTACCACTAAACTATTAAGTTAGATGGCCTGTGACAAAAATCTTCACGAATTTAACATTTTCAGAAACCGGAAGGTGAATAACCATATTTTACCTCAATCACGTGCTACCAGATGCTTACAGGATTGGAAATTCCGCTTGCGATGCATGTGAAGAAGCTTCCTTACTCTACCGTGTGCCTTCTCTACCCGATCTTCTTCGATGAATTTTGCGTCCGATTTTGTCCGAATATCTATCATATGGCAATCTACAGTCGCCATATTAAATTGTACTTTGTGTCATTAACTTTATATGTTTATTTGATCCTTGAAAACGACTGGATGGTTTGGATTGAAATTCGGTGCAAATGCTTTCGATGTGCCTGAGATCTAGCAATGGCTAAAATTAACATCATACCTATATGCACAGTTCAAAACAAACACATTAAACATCGCAATGGAGGGCTCTCACTAGCCTTCGTGATGGGAATGCTATGTTGAAAATGCCTCTCAACATAGTTTCCATTCCAGTCGTTTAAGAAATAAATGAAACAGTGGAATAAAAATGTGATTTTTACCGATTTTTTCCTGACATTTTTTTGGCATGGACATGATCACGATGGAATCCTAAGGTATAGCTACGCGTTGAGTGTTACAGCTTTGAAAGGTTGTGAGCTGGTTTTCAGCTGTATTCAGCTGGATTTACATGAATAGAAATCACTTTCTGGAGAAATGAGTTAAAAAAAAAAAAAACACCGACCTACCGACCTTCCTGATTTTAAGCTGGGGGAGGGCAACACAACAATTTTTTTGGTCTAATGTAATTTGAAGCTACAGATTGCGTTAACAGTGTTCTGTTGTTCTGTTAGCTTTGTCTGTAATGCTTTAGCTATAATTATAGCCGAGTTACACTTCGTAATGGAGCATGTTTTGCGTGCAATCATCAAATGATTACTAAGTGCATCACACATGCCCTATATCTGGAACAAATGGAAGATGAAAACAACCAGAGTCACTGACCTATTGGCTTGGTAATGTCCTTTCAAATGGCAAAATTCCACAGGAATTTAAAATGATCTGAATGTAACATTTTTGTTTTCAGTTTCCTTCCTAACTTTGTCACAATGCAATCATGTGTCATATATGTTACTATTTACTACTTGCTATTGCTGAATTAGTTTGTCCTGCTAGTGTCACTCATAAATACCAATTCATGAATTTGTTGCATTTACAGACTGTCCAATAAAAAAATACAATCAAAGATTTATTTTTTTTTCGCCAAAAACTTAAGTTCATCTCAACTAGACGTTAACTGATTCTTTTTTAGGAATGTTCAAGCTTTCAGGGATTTTTTTAGTTGGTGTAATTTGTTGGTCTGGTTCAGGAGTTACGGCCAATTATCTGAGACACCTGAAAAACCTGTTGGTCCGGTTTCAGCTATCCCGATATCAACAGAGTTGCCATTGAAAATCAACTTCAAGACAAAAAAAAATAGATATAACGTGTTGCTGCTTGGGATATAACACAATTTATAACTTCATAATGTCACAATTGCCAATAAAATGCATGTAGCAATGTGAAATTATATTCCAAACAGTCTTGTGGTCTCAGCTTTACTCTCCTGGTTTCATCAGAACACCTTCAAAGAAAGTAAACTGAGGCCTTTGAACACCAACCGCCATTTCCTTTATTGTCCTTTGTTCAACACTATATTCTTCATTATGTTCCTCCCTGGTATCTTGGAGGCAGTTGGGGATGGGGGAAGGGTAAATCGGCCCTCCACATTAAAGTGTTGTTCACACATTTGTCCCCCAACATAGACTTGTGGCTTTCCATTAGTTACAGCAATCAAACTCCCCAAATTTACATGAATTTTGTTATTGTCCCCCTGAGAGTGAGTCCCCCATTTCGTCACAACATAATTTATAGTGCTTTTCACTGTTTTAAAAATAATGTATTGATTAGTTCAATGCATGATAATGCATTAACACTGATCTGTACAATATTCTTTTGTTTGAAAATTGTTTAATCCTACAATGTTGCTACATGCCTTATATCTTTATTTTCATGAACCTTCAAGTGAAACTGGCCAAAGTGGTGGTAGTTTATCCTTTGTGTTCAATTGACAATATCTCCGTTTAGGGTTAATCAAATGGATGGAATAAAAACGGGGATTTAGCTTAGGAACCGGTCTAACAGACAATTTCTAAATATCTCACAGAAGTGCACAGTTTATATTTTTTTTTTATAATTTTTAGTTTGATTGTATAGTTTTTTTTTCTGGGACAGTCTGTACTGTGTAAATTGGTGCACGATACAGTTGCTCTTTTCATTAAAAGTTTCATGTTATTGAGCTTAAACTTAATTTTTAAGTTTAAATTTGTGTCTTTATTTGTTTGCTTGGCCAAACATCTGGTAAAAATGATCGTTTATGACTTCATGTAATTATTATATTTTTTGTACAAAAGCTGATTTCACCAAATTTGAGAGGTGCCGTGCATTATGGCATCATAGAAACAAGGTGCTGAAAATGTTGGAACTTATTCTGGGATCACTGGATAGAGTTCCAAAGTCAACCTATTGATATTAAAGTCAAGTTCATTGAGGTAGTTGGAAAATCTACCCCCCCCCCCCCGCTGGTTAGTCATTTACAAAAAGCCTGGTTGACGAGGGTAAAGTTTATTATATAATGGACTTATATCGCTAAGGGTTTGGAGAATTGAATAACGTATCCATTAACTACAGAGCTTTTCGGTTTATCGTGTGTACTCTACTTTATCTATTTTGTTTTTATTCTAACTGTTGAGCGAGTAATAGGCAAAATTAGGGATCAATTCGAACGATATCTGTAGGCATTTATTCCCCCCTCTTTACTTTTCATTAATTTGTGAACTGGACCCCGTTTCTATGAGATTTAATTCATCGCTATACTATTCAAATCTTGTCTTTTCAACTCGATTATTGCATTGCTTCATTAATATAAAATAAATCAACTCTTTTGTGTCCACATTTGCATCCTACACCAATACAATTAATCAGTGGCACTTGATCATTTTATCAATTTCGGTCTTTCGGTAAGGCTTTCCTCGGAAATCACGGTGATGGAGGAGTCGATTTTCGGGCTTTAAGGTACCAGTCCAAATGGATGCTATGACTAGTTGAATGTTCTATCCTTTAGCCCGCTACTACAATCATAGCAAAATGTTGCCACACTTTTTGTCCGACTTGGCTGTAAAGCGCCCCTCTCCCCCTAGACATGTTTTATCCAAGTCAATGTTGTTAGCAGCCGGCTCGTCATGTCCCCAAAAGGAATTAACCCAATTCGGATCATAGCTGTTCGCAGTGGGAACTTTTTTGATTTTAAATTTTATCAAGTGTGGCACTATTTTTTCCATGATTGTAGCAATAGCACTGCTTGGCAAGAAATAGCTCCGCTACTTGTACAAAGGACACAATAGGAACTCTAATCCACACTGCTATAAGTAATTAAAGGTGAGTGACCCATCATTATCCAAACTTTCATATGAATGTTTTTAATCAAGGAAGCATCACAAAAAACACTGATTACAAATTATGTAGCTAATCGCCAGCCGTTTGGGATGTAAAATACAACGTCACTACATTTGGCCCATAGACGGCGTGTGGTTAATAAATGTGGGTTATACCACATTTGTTAGACTTTTTTTTTTTGGTTCTTAAAAAACAAAAGGAGACTTTTCCTGGGCCTGCCATTTCCACTGAGATAAGAGAAAAATAGGACTTTCTTAGGATACAAAAATCTCCATTTTGATTAAGATTAGGTTTGGACGAGGTTTGTCGCAATTTATCCGGCCACCCCCCTTTAAGTATATTTCCCTTTTTCCTCGCTCTACTTTTTAATTTCATCTTTTCATTTTCCAGACATTCCTGCATGTACTTAATCTGAATTTCCCCAATCTCATCTTCAAATCCAGCAATCATTTTATCTTATTTTTGGAGATAATCTGCACCTTTGATTTTCAGGACTTCTTGCTAATGGCCTTTGAACTAAAATCAGTATACAAGTGGCGAAATTACATGAGTAAAAACTCATATTACCAAATGAAACGTTTCCTTTTGGACACACAGCACACGCGGCTAAATGCATGTTCTAAATGGCCAAGACCCGTGATAATCGATTGCCATAATGTCTTGATCAGATTGCTCAGTGAGTAATATGTTTGTCCATTTGTCCTTTCGTTGTATCAACACTGATCAATTTGCAGCTAAAACGTTGTACATACATTTGGCAAATTAGCAAATGCGTCCTGTTAAAAAATGATTGGGGCATTCATACTCTCATAGCATTTATGTATTTATTTATTTATTTATTTATGTTCTATATTTATTGCTTATTTTATGTTCATTTATTCTTTATGTATTTATCTATTTTTATGTTCGTTTATGTATTAATTTATTTCTAATTTATTTATTTATTTCATTTTTTTCTTCACTATTAATGTTTGGGATGCGTGTATATGCCTTCTATAGCAAAAATATAATTTGATTGCTAGAGCTCTATGTGAAAAGTGTCGCCCGCAGCTGTCAAATTTTGGCCTTTAGAAAAAATCGTCCCACCCCATACCCACACACATCAACGCATCACACACACTGACCACACCCACATACACACACACACACACATGCGGCGGGCCGGGCGAACGAACACACACACACAACCCATACATGCAATACCTGGGCATACATTTTGGGAAGTTTCATGAAAATCCCTTCTTAAAAAAGACACTTTTTTAGACCATTTTTTCAGAAAACATACCTTTTTCCAAAACTATATAATAAGATTTCAAAACCTATATAGTTTTTTGAGATTTTATCTCCTCTTAAAAGGACACTTTTTTTTAGACATTTTTAAAGATTTTTTTTTTATTCAATTTGTTTTCATTTTTTTTTTTTTCACTTTTATATATTTAGAGTTTTTCTCACTTTTCTTAGCCAAGGGATAAAAATGCTTGACAGCCGCAGGCCTATATAGTTACTACACTAGAAAAAAAACCTCGTTTTCTCTCTTTTAACGGAAGAAACCTCAATCCTAGATTACAGTTTATTCCGTAGACAATTTCGTAACATAGTAACTCTAGTAAAAATACTCCCACAATGAAGGAACAACACTCCACAATGTCTCTTTATACCAGCAAATACTCCCACAATGTATTTGTTTGAAAAATACAAAATTACAAAAAACAAACCCACACACACTCGCTCGCGCCCGCAACCTACTACAATCACACACACACACCTACTCGCTCCGTCGTTGTAAATCCCTTTACACGCCTTTTTAAATTAACCATTCACAAATACTTGTTTTTTTTTCCAATACAATCATGCGCATGTATTCTAAAGGTTAACTTAACAATTAAAGATATATTGGTTCGAAGAAAAAATACATTTGGACATGTCACGGTACTCGGGCGATTTCCATATATATATTTATGAATATTACAGTTGACGTCGATAAATAATGGGAAACAACCTTTCAACGATTACTAATTTACACGGTTGGGGGCAAGCAGTTCTGTCTAAAAACATTGACTATTCCTTCCCTTAACCCGTCGTCAAGTAAGTTGAAACCGAAAGGTGCCTCGAGCGTGTGATTTTAACGACATACCCTGAAGTTATTATTATATTGCACTAAAGAGATTTTGCGACATAAGTCCATGGCAAAGTTTTACCTTATCTTTGCCGCAAATCACAACACTCCTATACTTTGCTAAATTAAGCTACCTTAAATGCTGAGATATTTGCCTTGAATAACGTCACATTTTAGAATAATCCTCATATAAACGAATACTTGTTGCGAGTAACCTGCCAACTCTCACACCTTACATTTAACTTCTTTCGTGGAATTGAATTAGAATTGCATTAAAAACGTTTAATCGATAATTTTTGCATCTTGCCACTGCTAGAAAATCACACCAGTCGTTTATCGTTAAGTAAACGGCGAACAGTATACAGGGTGAGTGACAAAAAATGACCCGGGTTGTGTCCTCCGCCATTTTGAGTTTTTAAATAAATATATCTAACATATTGGTTCATCCATTCGAAAAAACCTTTTCATTAATCTTTAATTTACTGCAAAAATAATAATATCCAATCGTTAAGTAATAGCCAAGCTGCAGTCTTTTGAATCAAGTGGTCCGTTTTTCCGTTTTGTCTTCCCCTATCCACTGATTTCCCATTTGATGCACGGCGCCGTTCCATTTTAATGTGAATCCGTGGACGAGCAGAAACCGACTACTTGATTCACACGACTGTAACTCGGTCTATACTTAACCGATGTTAATGATCTTTGCAGCAAATACAGATAATGAACTAAGCTTTCAGATTATACCACATATGTTAGATATGTGTTGCTTGAAAATTCAAAATGGCGGACACAATCAGGGTCATTTTTTTTGACTCACCCTGTATTTTACAGTTTGAAGTCGTCACATACGGCAGTTCTAATATTTAATTTTCAAAGCCCGCTGAAATTGTGGAATGTTCTGTCAATACGAAAAGGCGTAATGTACTCACAAGATGTGTTAGTTGTTCAAATAATGTGTGACTGACCCTCGGCTACCCGGAGGAGGATTTGGAAAGCAAATAAAACAATAGTTAGACATCATTTCCTTTGGATTTGACTTTAAAATGTATAAGTCCCAATTTATTTCAAATATGTGGTTCTAATTTCGATGGAATTTTTTTGAAAGGAAAAAAAAATAAAACAGAGGAAACGAAAGAAGCGGTCAAAAGAAGAAAAAGATGAAATGAAATGAAGAAAGCATACGCATCCTGTCATCAATGTCCTGCTCCTGGACCCTTTGACCAATGTTGACAAATTTGATTGGTGTTCAGTAATCGGCCAGAATGTTAACTGTGTTGAATTTATAAATAAGTCCATTTAGGCTTTTCCTAGTTATTGTTTCTGTATTATGTGGATTTATCTAGCAAATGTTATACAAATCGAAGATTCGAAATGCGTCTCTATCTCCCTCGTCTACCTGAGCCATTTTTGTAACAAAACTCCCGAAGGGGAGGAGTTGCCTTCTTTTCGGTCCTGTTTGTAACAAAATAAGTAACAGCATTCCCATTATGACGTCACTATGACGTCATAAGTTGAGAAAAGTATGACCAATTTTATATATGGTCGAAAATTGATACTTAGCTATTTTACTGATTCATACACATTATTATAGCACTAAAACGCACTGCATATATATAACTAGCCATTTATTTCTAACGAAATAGAAAAAAGAAAGAAAAAAAAAAAAAAAAAAACGCGTGACAATCGGACATTCCTAAAGTGTTTTGGTGAAAAATAGAATTTGAATAGAAGCTTACTGCTTCTTAACTCATATGCGATCAAACTATCACTACTGCTATACTTGGGACCACGTCCCCCTCTCTTGGGAAACTGAATTACTCTATTAGTGTCATCACTCGGGCCTTCTAAGCTGGTTCCATCAGCTGCGTGTCCGGACTTGGACTCTTGCCCACCGACCGCCAAGTTGCTGTTCATCATTCTTGGCCCGCAGATCAAATGATGGAGTTGATTGGAAAACATCGTCATTATTGAATCATGTTGCGCTGTGGTTGGTCGGCTGACCAATAAATCTGATTGGACTGCCAATTGCCAATGGCGCGCTCGCCTTAACTGGGCAAACATTTGTGCCTCCCTTCTACGCGCTTCGTTTATCTAAGATATGGTTAGGTGCTTTGCAGCCAGGTAAATGGAAAAGTATCCATTGGTTACAAAACTATATATTGGTTTTATAAAATCGAAATTCAATACTTGGAATATACAAAAACATTCCATATGTCCACAAAAACCTATATCGAGTGTGTTAAAGGGACACAATGTCATGAAAAAAATATTCAGACATAACGAAAGGGACCCTTACTGAAATCATTTAAATAAATTTGAAAACAATTGGGGTATTTATATTTTGTAAACAAGAAAATTAACTAATACTCTTTTCCTTGAAAGCTTCACTTCTCAGCCAAGGATGCTAACATTCCTGCCAGCATTCATCAAACTTGAAAGCTCACAGACCATTGCTATTGTGGATTTGCCAATGCGAGTTAATCCACCTTTCACTTGCAGGATCAATATCTTACTACAAGGCTGAAGTACAATGTCTGAATCCCGGGCTGAATGCTTTTGAATTGTGTCACAAAACATGCTAGATACACTGTAAATTCTGGCAGGGATATCAAAACCTTGCTTTTTCCGTTGCAGGAATTACCACGATCTGCCACGAACTCTTGTTATTTTTACTGTTTTTACAGAATGTAAACATCCAAATTGTTTTCAAGTACGTGGACGTGATTTCACTATGTCTGAATAATCCATGCTATTGTTGTCTCTTTAAAATTACACCACTCAACAATAGACCTATGTACGTGTTTTTAATTTTGAACACACGCTTTACAAGCCTTTTTCGATCCCCAAGGAACCTCATCAGTATCCCTGATCATGTCCATTATTTTCTTGTACATACTTAAAAAGATTTGTAAAAGAAACCTGTTAGTACTTAGGAAAAAGCTTTCCCCAGAATTAGTAAGAAAATAAAATTGCTCCGAGGAGATATATAGAACAAAATCCTCGCACGTCGGGAAACATTCCAATTTACCGGTTTGTGATTTGTTGAGAACTTTTGGTGGGTCTGACTAGAGCTACTCTATTCAGATGCAATATGCCAGGTTTAAATGACTCTCTGACTTTGAAGTTGCTGAAATATTTCCACCAGATGTCAAACAAGGCCTGCACTCTGGACACAATTCCTTCCGGGTTCATTAATTATAACTTGAAATATCTATTACCTATCATCGTCAGGATAGCAAACAGTTCTCCGTTTTGACAGGCATTTTTTTCTCACGCTTCGAAACATCCTATCATTATCCCTTTGCTTAAGAAGATATCTTTGGATCATGATGTACTTAAAAGTTGTAGGCCAGTTGCTAATGTCAAATCAATTGCCAAATTGATTGAGAAGGCAGCATCACGTCCGGGTAATACAGCATGTTGGCGATCATGATCTTGGTGAGTTCTTGCGATTTGCATACAAAGCTCACAATTCAACTGAGACAGACCTTCTCCATGTTCGAAATTACATCCTTCAAGCATTGTATGCCAATAAGGCTATCTTACTTGTATTGCTTGACTTGGGTGTTGCCTTCGATATCATTGACCATGATATTTTGATTAAAAGGCTCGGAACCAGTTTTGGTATCAGAGTCATTACTCTTGCCTGGTTTACAGCCTGTTTAAAAAAATGTGCAAGCGAATAGAGCCATCTTTGGCAATTGGAAAATACTTTTGTGACATGATTATGCTTACATCAACGTCAAGGGTGTGGTCTTAATAGCTTTCAAATGCCGTTTGTTCTAATCTCACGATATGTTTATTTGACGACGAAAGGGTAAAATTGAATATAATGTTATATCCAAATACTTGTAAAGTACAGTTAAAAAAGAACATTCATTTATAGGATTAGAAATGATTATATAAAAATTGCTCAGTATGTACTTCTATGACATTGTGATTAATAGTGATAAGCTGCCCATTCATATCAGTAAGTCACATTTTCTTCAATTAGGAATATCCAATAGGATTTCAGAAATACAAAGGTTAAAAGGGGTTGAATTATTGGATAGACTTCAGCTTCGTTACTAATGGTAGCACACTTTTGATTTTACCATTTCGTTGTTAACTATACCAACTCGAGATTAAAACAAACACATTGAAGAGAACAAAATGGAATTTGAAAGCTAAGACTCTGCCCTTGACGTTAAAATAGGTTTTCCCGGTCAAATTCGTACTTATTTCATTCAAATAAGTGTTATGGTATTTCAATTTCGTGATGAATTTGATTGCATAGCCATACACCGGTATCAATTTCCTACAAAATACAAACAGTTTCATTTTCAGCCATTCAATTTCATTTCTGTGCAATTAAATTCGTTTTGGTTCAATCAAATTAGTTTTTATCCAAACAATTGTCTAATAAACGCAAGGAATTTGATAAAATGACATACAAAATCACCATGTATGTCGTCACGTAGCAACGTAAGTCTACTTGTGTTTTCAGTTTCGTTTATGTTCATTCAATTTGCATTGTTGGACATTCTATTTGATAAATGTACAATCTTTCAAACCATGTTAGTGTAATAAATCTTGAAATAATTTCTATACTGTAGAATAATTATTTTCGGAAATTAAACGATAACTAGTAAGCAACTGAAGTCATTATAAAATGTTTTCTTTCTTTTTAATTCATCGTTCGCTTCTTTACGATTTATACGATTTAATCCATAATATAGTTTTTTTCTTTCTTTTTTCCATTATACCGCTTTATATATATTTCCCCCTTTCTTGTTTGTTAACTTTGTAGATCCTGCTTGTTTTGTTGTATTTTGGTTTTTTTTTCTTAGGATTATCAAAATTTATACAGATTTAACAATAACAACTAGACCCTACATGTTTCACATCTTCTCGCATGGTATATAATTTGGGAATGATTGAAATATTCAATGTTCTCCCTGTTGATAGTCCTGCCGCAAAACACTCTCATAACATACATAGGCCTACATAACCATTACGCAGTAAAAACATGTTTAGGAATAAATCCTTTCCTGCATTAACTTTGCAACACATTTTTGAATTTCAAGCCCTTAAACACACACACACAACACACGCACACACATACACATATACCACACACACATTTTTGTAAAAAAGTTTTACAGTATGTGAGGGGATATACTGTATGTACCACATTGCAGTACATGATCTTATCTATAAATGTTGAATCTTTTTGGTTTTTCAGTATAAAGGTCACGCACCATTTATTACATTATCCGAGTTCCTTCCAAGAAATTTATACATTTGCTAGCATATATAGGCCTATTAAAATCTTATTCACGACACAAAATTGCCGTTCTTAAAAGTTTGCAGCTGTTGTACATTTGAACGAACGAAAACGAATTCATTTGCACAAGCAACCACCTGAACCTGTCACGCTTCCTTTTGAATACCTTTTCTCCTAATTCCATACCTTTTCATGTAAATTGATTGAACATTTCGGGAAATTGGACGACCTTATTAGGCGATTGAATGCTCTATTCATTTAATTGCTTGAACGAATTGCGAAATTGGATTGAGTTATATGCAATTTGAAATATACATTTTTTAGATGCGTTCAAATTCGCGCGAAGTTAATTCGAATGAAATTACTATTAAATTGACCGGGAAAACCTATATAAGCAGCATGTCACAACAGTATTTTCTTTAATTAGCAATATTCAACAGGGTTTCAGAATTACAAAGATAAAGAGGTTGAAGTATTTGATAAACTTTATTGTTTTCAAAATACGCGAAAAATGGGCAAAGACGGAAAATTCAAATGAGCCTTAGGCTTACATCAAACTTTTTGAAAACTTATTTTATGTTGATATCTACACCAGAAGACCCAGATTACATATATTTAACACAAAACTTGCAGTTTTAGGAAATCCTGTATTTTTACGGGTGTTGCAAAATACACGTCATTTTCCCATAGACTTGGTACAGTAACGGTTTAGCAACGTCCACAATGAAATTGTTTGTTTCAGCACATACAGTGTTATTTATGTTTAATGTTACTAATAATTGTTTACTTATATGTATGTATGAACATTTATCAGCAAAAAAAAAAATGCTTTGGTTCTTTTATTTAAAAAAAAAAATATTTTCAGCTGACTTCCGTTAGTGCCTGGGGGGGCTCCAAGGGACCCTCACTACTCATTAACGGCTTGGCCGATTTGAATTTGTTTGGTGTGAAGAGAAGCGCATTTAAAAGTTAGACAATTAAAAAAAAAATCGGCGTAAAAATCCCACGCTTAAAGCGCCCAGCGCGAAAACAATGTTGAGGGTCACTAGGACCCCCCCCCCATCATTGGCCACTTAAGTGTCAATTTAACAGTTTGTCACACAACACAAGGGAAAAATGAAAAGAAACATCCCAAGTTAAGAAAACAGACGGACAGCACTTAGGACACAGGAAGATTGAAAGTTTTTAAGATGAGCCTTGACTGCACTGCTCGCTGATTCGAGCTTTCTAGATTTTTGAACATAGCAAGACAGGGATTATCTTTAGGTTTTGGATGCAAGAAGTTTCAAAACAGTACGCTCAGTCCTGTGTTTTATTTACTATGAGTTAATAAAATCTCAATTCCCATGGGGCAGTTCAATAGCTTGCATTCACCAGCGTATGGAGCAAGTACAGCCCCTGTTTTTTATAATATGATTTATGATACCCAGAATGTACATGATCAGCTGCTGTTTTCATGTGCCCATCCAAGGCTAGTGAACCGAACCCTTGGCAGAGAGCATGCCTTCATTCTAGCCAGAAGTGTATGAGTAGGGTTGACATGAAATTAACTTTCATGACATGTGCTACTGTGATGTTGGAGTGTGTTGCTTATTTTCGAGTTTCGAGTTTCGAGTGAAGATTTTCGAGTTTCGAGTGACAAATTTCGAGTTTCGAGTGAAGATTTTTGAGTTTCGAGTGACAAATTTCGATTTTCGAGTGAAGATTTTCGAGTTTCGAGTGACAAATTTCGAGTTTCGAGTGACAAATTTCGAGTTTCGAGTGAAGA
>JAMKCH010051050.1:0-26121 GCA_023653785.1 Ophioderma brevispina
GATAGGAGAATCACAACCAATATGTCTTTTTCTTCAAAAGTACTGATGAATATTGTTCGCTTTATTGTCAAACAAACCAAGATTAAGGCGGAAATCTACTTACATGACAGAAGTCCGTACATATCTTTCTATCACATGTCACTCTGTTTATGAAAATTGACCTGAACCCCAATACAATTACCTTCACATCAAAGCCATGTGTTTACCATGTGTCCAGTGACCAGATAAATAATAAACATCTTTAGTTAGAAAATCACTTTGTCTATTTTTCCACTCCTTTATTACCAAAATAAACAAATGTGTAGAGCAAATTCCAGGTAATACTAGTGTATCGAGTATGTTGTAAATTAACGTTTCATCTGCAATTTGTAATTACAGGTTATCGGGAAGTGGACGTGTCTTGATGGTTTCTTAGTCACTATTGGAAATTTTGTGTGGAAATGCTAAATTTTAGCAGTTGACAAGTTCAATACTGATGGGCGTTGCTAACGGGGGCCGTCAACATTGTATTTCTGTGTTTTTGACAGGAAATCTGAGAGAAGATTTTGCTGCCTGTTGCGAATTCGGCAGGCTTAGCATAGGGTGTAGAATTCGGTAATATTTTTGCATTTTTGTGGCCATTAAAATGCACCCGATTTCTTATTTTGTTTTCAACCGCTTGCATTCCTAATTAAGTACACATATATTAAAAAATGACATCATAGTCCCAAGCCTTATAATATTGATTTTTTTCTTCCAACGTCGCTTCTCTTCGTGCTTAAGCAGTGTATTCTGTTAGTATAGGGACTGATGACTGACATACTGACTTATACCTAGATCTGAAGAGACGCATCTAGGTTAATTTATCACTATTTATGTGGAGTAAAAGAACTCATACATGGAATGAAACTTGTAGTAAATATTTTCAAGTGTTGTCTTCGGCAAGTCCGTTACTTGTAGTGGGCATTGTAGCCTCAGTAGTGTCACTTCGAAACACCGTTAGGCCTATTAATTAAAAAAAAATCCAGCTCCAAATTATATGATTTTTAAAACACTTGTGAAGAATACCTTCTCCAACAAGTAGCACTCTCTTTGAAATCACTTCTTGTCCACCTTGATCTATAGAGTCGTTAAAGTTTATTAAACTGTAAGCTGGCAAGTAATATCTCACAAATAAGTAATTTAGATTCTACAAGATGTAACATACATTGTATTACAATAAGTTCGCCAAACAGCTAATTTAAGCATATGAATAAGTTATAACCTTATCATCCATTCATAATCTTACCGAAGTCGGTCTGAATCAATTGTCTCGCGCAAAATTCACCAAATGGCGAGAATCAAACTTGTTCCCGCAAGTTACACCGAAATTGCCCCCGTGTATTTGACCATATGTTTCTCCATTTATTCGAAAAGAAAGACAAACAAAGTAATGAAAGAAAAGTTGTCTGGCAGCTTTGACTAACACTTTTGTGCCGAACCAAAATCTGTACCTTATTGCTTAACTCCATTTCTATTATCAGTTTACCACATTTCAGCAGAAACAAATGTCAGTGGTAAATCATCAACCTACACAGTCTGTCTAAAAAAAATCGGTACAATCAAAAACCATGTTTTAAAAAAATATTATATCCTCTACTAGTAATCATTTGTACATTACATAACGAGAAACGACCAGGCTTTCCAGTATTTTTGTTTTATTTCATTTACTTGTTCAATCGAGAGATAACATCAGTTTACTGCAGAACACAAAAGTCGAGTTTGTGCCACTTTCTGGTTGAGTGAAATTGGTGGAAAGAATTATTAAACATAAGTTATTCACATTTGAACAGATATTAAATTCCTTACAAAGGGATTAACTTCCTGAAAGAAACTCTAAAAGATCGAAAACAGTATGTAGGTGTAAATTATGTCAGCAAGTTCTGGGTTTAAGATAAAGTGAATCCCATTTTGACATAAAACTTTTTTTTAGAAAGAACCTGAGCACAGCAACCGGAGGAGAATTGTTATGGTCTTTAAGTATCATGAAATGCAAATTCCTACAGACACCTTTATACTTCGCTTCCAAATTCAATTTTTATTGACTTCAACAATTAGTAAATCCCCACCAAAGATAGTGCATATTTTTAAACCATTTCTTTGGCATTTAGAGTGTTTAGTTTGGGTTAACATTCCATCCTTCTGGGCATGATTTTCACCGATACCAATTTTGGTAATAAATTCAAGCTCCATTTCGGTGAATGTGGCAATAATATTTGTATTGGATTATTCTTGAATGAAAGAAAATATTTATGCAGTAACTGATATTTTGACTGTAAACTTGTGTCATAAAACTAACTCTTTTTTTACTTTAATCTGTTTTTTGTTTCTTTTGTAAGTTGCAATCTTTTGTGAGCTTCAGAAAGCTGGAATACGCACGAAACAACTCTTGTCATAGCATAAAAGTGGCACAAAAATCCATTGCTGTATCGCACTAAATTGATTATATCTCTGGATGACAAAAGCAATGAAGATAAACAAACACCATGGAACTCCGGTCCTTTAATATTATACCCACAGAATTACTTATTTAATATTTCATATTTAACCATTTTTTTTCTGATTGTACCACTTTTTGTGTCGCCTCCCCTCATTCATGAAGACACATAGAGATCACTTTGTCCACTGTAAGTTGTTGATGTCTGTTGATGTCTGTTGAGGTCTGTTGATGTTTGTTTGTTGTGAAAAAGGTTGTGTTATCATTGCCGCTAATATCCACCAGTACTTTGATGGATTTAAAGGGGCCCCGGTGGCCCGATTCGTTTTAAGCTATATAAGTTTTATCTTGATAGAATGGTCTTCACCCAAATACCCCCAACCTGTAAAGTTTCGCCATATTTCATAAAAACGTTTGACGTGCGGCTATACTCAACAAACTGGATTTGCCATCCCCATAGAGTAACTGTTGTAAAAATTCAATATTGGTCGACCAAAAGGTGGGCCACATTTTTGCTCATAAACAATCCCAACCAAACATCTTTAGCCCTAAGATTTCACAGGGTAATCTCGAGGAGAAAAAAAATAGTAGCTTTCTTCGGATACCAAAATTTTCCATGACCACCTTCCCGGGTTGTTTAAAATTTGGGACCGGTCCCCGGGCGAGGCTATTAGCGATCGGGCCAGGACATTTAACCACATTGGGTCACAGGTTGCAACATGGCATCCCCCATTTGTTGATGAGGGTCAAAGCGGTAACAGTACTGAGGTCAAGGTCATGTGAGTCAAGTTGTAAAATAGGCCTGAGAATTGTAAATTGACCTCATTTGAATAAGTTGAAGTTCAATTGGAACCAAACTTGTATATGGAGTTACATGTAAGCCCTCATTTGTTATGTGGTCAAAGGTCTACAATCAACGGTCAAAGGTGATGTTAGACCTATCATTCACAAAAACCGCTACGGGCAGGCGACACAAGAGGTCCGAGGACCGAGGTATTTATTTGCAGACACAGCTGTATGTAAACATGTCAACTGGTGCTTGAAAAGGTTCAACTACGTGGACCTATTAACAACACAACGGCCTTGCATCTCGAGATGAAAAGAATGCTGAAAGTGTTTTTCTCCTCCGCTTACCGGGCCGATTCTTCTGCTCCTCCTCCCCCCTCTTTGATGGGATATGGAATTTGTTAATGCAGTTGTATTTCCATTTTGTCTAAACCCCATTAGTCTGCAGTTCTTGAAGTACTGTCACAGGTACTCTGCTTACGAACAGCCAAGAAAAGCTTTCACCCAAGAAGGCCTGTTTTTTCCAAACATGTTCCATTCGGTATTTACTCAGTGCTGGCTGACGCCCAGTACTCACTAAATCAACTTCAAGTAGAACATATGGCAGTGTAATCCCAAGAAATCCCAAAGCATTAGCTATTACTTTGTCTTGTCTGAAAGTATGAAGTGGACGACAGCGCGCGGTATACCAAATGCCGCTTTCAGTTGCAGTGCGCTTGTTTTGCATACGGCGGATGAAGTCGGTTTCTTACAAACGTACACGCCTCTTCGCGACTTCATACTTCGAGCTGGATAGAGTATAGGTGGGTGAAATTGCCATCTCTTTTGAAGAAATTGGGCCCAAAAAGGAAGCCCACCAATCTCACTATTTGCATGCTTTTCTAGTAAATATTAAGTACATCTGACTGACCCGCTACCGGAATTTTCAAGAGCACAAAATAAGAACGATTGAGCAATAATAAGTTATGGCTAACATAATCTTCTGGTATTTGCCTTTCTCTTTCTTTGCATTTTTTATCAGCTGACCAGACACCCCAGATGTCCCCTCGCTCAAGAATCCCCTTATTTGATGCTAACCGCGCCAGTTTGTAAAGTTCTTATGGCCACTATTCACAGAAACCTAGCCCCTTATCAGACCCAGTACAAAATCAAGATGTTGTAAACGACTACTTTTTGAACTGGAGAATCTTCTTTTCTGGGACTTTCCGTGGTACTTGTGTAATTGACATGTTACGCAAGTTTCAGAGAAATGAGTTGGAAGAAGGCAAATTGGACACCAGTGTTTCATGGTATTGATTTCACTTGTTATTAAAATATTTCCAATCAACAACATCACTATGAATTTTAATCTTTTATGTCATAGGTGGAAGATAATGCCTTGAAAGCGTAAGCCAACAGTGTCCATGCATTGAGAACAATTAATATTCAAGGAGATACTTATTTTTCTGGATTGTTCAGAATTTTTTGGACTAAAATTCTGGTATGTGGGTAGTGCTGGACATAGGATACCCATGTCACACATGCCTTCACAAATTTGCATATTTACATTTACATATTGTTCTGATGGCTAATAACAATTGTAACCTTCAAGGAAGTAGTGACACTTTCCATGAAATACGGAGTCCGAAACATGATAATCATAAAATCGATGTTTTACTTACGCCCAAAGTTTATTGGTCTCGCTAGAAATTTTAACATATGGGCAGATTAAATCGGCCCATATTTTTGCAACTCATAGCTCGATGGCGGTGTTGAAAGTATTTACCCGGGTGTATCTGTGCACAGACTGCGATAGATATTCTAAATTGGTACTGCGTGAGAGACCTAAACGTTATCAGTCCTCCCTATAGAGAATGTGTGTAATGAAACTTATTCTCAAATATCTCTGAAAAATCCAGGGGTTCTAAATGGATATTTTTGCATCAGAGGTTCAGAAATTTGGTTCTCTTACAAGAACATTTCCTCCAACTGGGTCTAAACCCTTGTGGAACCGCATTGAGAAAATTGAACATTTTCCACGGTAGTTTTTCACACACAATCGCTATGGGCTCATGACGAGCACCACACATTTTCCCACGGTACTACGTCACTAGGCTGGCTAATTTAATATCCAATGCTCATACTTTGCGCACCCGTAGCATAAGCTCGACCAATAAATTTGGGCTCAGTCGATCCAAGTTTTTATATTCATGATCGTGGTATGTTGGTTTGTAGTGATGGCCACATGGAGGGCGGCCAAGAATCCCCAATTTCAGACGCCGCCATTGGTTTAACACGTAAAAGCTAAATCTTGGACGAAAATTCTGAATTGTTTATGTTTGTCAGGAATATTTTCTTATTCCAAAACCAAGACCCTGAATAATCAACTCCACTGGAAAGGTTATTACTGATTGTTTTTGTATTAATACTAACGAGGACGGTCGTATGTGGGTCTTAGCAACACCCATTGACCGAGTCCGACATCAAAAGCACCCAAATTGGTTTGTGTGTTTGCACTGCGTATGCTGTAATTTTTTTGGACATTTTTGGTGAGTTGCTATAATAATGAGCAAGTATTAAGTGCAGGTCATCTGTTCATCACCCATAGCTGGTATTCTGAAAAGAGACTAACTTTAGACCTGGGCTTAAACCAGGGTAGTCCTACATAGTGACCTTTTTCCTCCACTGGAAAAAGTTTAAACATGGTAAGGGTGAGAAAAAATTCTTCATGGATGGGCTGGAATAGCCCAATCCATGACGCTTTTTCTCGCCCTTTCAGCATATTTTTATCCCCCTGGCTTGAAAAGCAGAGGGGGATATTGCGAGGTGTGAATGTGTATGTTAATGATTGTGGTTCCAAGGTTTTGGTTTTTTTCATGTCTCGTGCGAAAAGTTTAAGTCCGATTTAAACCATTATAATGTTTTGAGGAGTACAAGTGGTGTGAAAATATCTGCGCCCAATATTAATTGGTCGCGCTATAGTTTTAAAATATTATGCTCGACTGCATCTCGCCCAATATATTGCAACTCATAGCTCGACCAATTAATTTGGGCGTAACGATCCAATTTTATATCAAACTTGGGGTGAAGGTGCAATAGGGGTTCCTTCATAGGGATGATGTCACAGGTCATGGACCACGGTCAAAGTTCATCTAGGTCATTTCCTACTGGCCATCTTCAAGGGGATGTCGCAAGTTTACTTTCCAGTATTTTAGGTATTTTGGATAGGAAAAAAAGGTCCACTCATGTGGAACTAACCCTGGTTTAAACCCAGGACTAAAGTTAGATTTGTTCTGAATTGGCTAATACAAAAATTCCAGACCATGCTGTAAATTCTCTAAATATGCAAGCCATATCTCAAATTCTAATATATTTTTTGTCATTTTTTTCGTTGATTGGTACTACCAATTTGGAATGACGAGTGTTGTTTCCAAACAAAAAGCTATTTTTGTGGCCAGTTTTCGTATTTGTTTTTAATTTCTCATACATTATTGCAGGTTGGTGGTTTGTGTTCTAGATGTCAACTGATTTGTATAGATCAATACATCAGAAAAGAGCAAGGAACCTTGCTAACTCTACAACATTCAGAGGCAAGAGGTAAGACATATTTAAGTGATGTAAAATGTTGTTTGAAAGACAGTCATCATAGGAGAAAACAACTTTGTCAAATAAAAATACAAAATTCAAATAAATAATAGAATTCTAGCTACAAATCCTTCTCAAACGTATCAAAATAAGAAATGATAATTTATGTACTTTTTGTGAGTTAGAAGAAGAGATCTCCCATCTTTTATTTGGCTGTCGATATGTTCAATACCGTTGGAACACCAGTATTGGTGGGTGGATTTACGAAAAATGTAACATTGAGGTGACTTTAAGTAAGGAACACTGTTGTTGGGTCGTCATCCCTCAACACAATAGGGCTATGATATTACTTATAATTTTGGGCCAAAATGGAATATTTTACAAAAATAGCTTTTGAGAAAAAAATGCTCCTTTCCAAATCATCAGCTAGAATAAAAACATTATTACGAAACAGGAGAAAAATTTATCCTGTACCAACAGAATTTTAAATCAACAAAAATTTCTACAACGAATGGCTAACCCTCAAAAGATTATTTCCTGTAACACATTATTAAATATCGTTCAAAGATGTTACGTACCTTTGCTCCAGGGTATTGTGTGTTTTAGGTGTTTTGATTTTGGTATTTTAGTTTATTTATAGTTACAGTAGTGTAAGAATTTTTACACTTTGTTTTTACACTTTGTGTATTTAAATTTTGGTTCATTGTTATTTTATTTGCTTTTGTTGTTTAATAGGTTTGAAATAAAATAAACGAAAAAAAAAAAATAATTATAATGAATAGAATCTTGTGTAGTCTACATTTGCTACCATTTCTGGTGAGGAATTTTAGAAGATCAGGTTACTTTTTGAGTAACTCTTGTCTTGTGTTTACTTAAAAACTGTAAATACCCTGGTACTTTTCACCTTTCGTTTATTTCAATACATCGTCCGGAAGATCGGCAGGCTCTGTCATCTTTTTGCCGATCCACATTTTGTTGCCGATTTTACAAAATCGGCCCCCAATCCGGTGTCCGATACAAAAATTGGGGTTTATCTCATAGTATACACACAGGCTGGAATGCTCATACAATACCGCATGCACACACACACCAACATATTTTGGTATCACTATGCTTTCAAGGACCTCAAAAGAACCTGTCCCTTAACTGGAAAAGGTAACACAGAAAAAAGTGTAGTGGGTGGGAGGGGGGGTATACTTTCGGAAGACAAAAGAAACCTTCCAAGGACCATGGTCAAAAGAATCTCTTTGTGGACATGTAGGTCCTCTGGAGTATATATGATCAAGTACACACAACACACACAACACCCATCACACACCACACGCGGTACACAACACATACATACACACAACACAGCACACCCACACGTAAAGCAAAAAGTGTTATTTTTAATTTTTATATCAGAATTACTGTGGTAGTTATTGGCAACACACGATTGAGGCGTGGGTCTGATGGAAAGATTTGTGAAGTCACAGCGTCAAAAATGGTCCACTTGTTTGACAGATTCTCAAAATGTTATGGGTGATGAGTGTCTTAATAAATAAAGTGAATATCGTTTGCTAAGATACATTCTTAGCATGTGGAGTTGTTGCTTGGAGGTCCTCCACAAGGCTTGCAATATAGCCACTAAAGGGGTGTGTGTAGGAAAAGGGCCTGGGAGGTAAAGAAGTTTGGGGCCTAATGTGTGGAGAAACCCACTATAAGTGCAATACGTTTGATAAGATACATTTCTTTAGCATGGGAGTTGTGCTTGGAGGGCTTCCAAAGGCTGAATTAGCCACTTAAAGGGGGGCGTGTAAGAAAAAGGGCCTGGTAGGTAAAGAAGTTTGGGGCCTACTGTGTGGGAGAAACCCACTCTATTGCAATATCGTTGGCTAAGATACATTCTGTTGATGATGTTGGAGTGTGTTGCTTGGAGGTCCACAAGGCTTGAATAAGCCACTAAAGGGGTGGTGTAAGAAAGGGCCTGGTAGGTAAAGAAGTTTGGGGCCTACTGTTTGGAAAACCCCTCTGTGTTAGTCCCTTTCAGATAAATCCTTCGTTGCTTCAAATTTTAACACTTAGGTTTCAAGTAACAAGCCGATAAAGGTTTTTAATCTTTTTCCCTGTAAGGCTGTGGGCCACAACCACTTTGCAATCCGTTGTGCGTGTGTATGTATGTCTATATGTGTCACTAAAATTGGTTTAATTTAAATTAAAATTGCCCTCAATTGAAAGTTGAATTTCATTGGAACTAAACTTGTGTCATAGGTGAACCATGGGATACCTCATATTTTGTTCAGGTCCAAAGGTTCACAGGCCCAAGGCCAAAGGTCATGTGAGGTCAAGTGAAAAGTAGACGCTAAAAATGAAAATTGACTCCATTGAAAAGTTGAAGTTTCTAACTTGAGTCATAGGTGCAACATGGCGATCCCTCAGTTGTGATGAGGTCGAAGGGTCATGTGACAAAGGTCAAATGTTATCTGAGGTCAATTTGTTAGTTAGGCTGGGCGGCCCACAGCTTATATTCTTTGAATATAGTGAGCACCGCAAAAAAATTCTAGTTTGGTGTTTTCACAGTTGCACATGCGCTGTGCTGCCGGCTCCAGGAAAACGATTAATAAAATTTAACTACTTTCGATAACTTAGGCAAAAGTGATAAACCTGGGAATACGACTTGAAAACTGGAACACATATTGAAATTCAGTGTCACAATTCCTTGGACACCTTGCATTTTGCACGAGTGTTTGTTTATCAGATATTTCAGTTAACTTTTCTTGCAAAAGCAATACCCCATAATTGCCCGTATGAAGGTTTGACCAAACTTGTATTGGTCTGTGAATGTAAAAGTGGGTAGTGCAGGACATGATTGCATGTATATACCTCAGTAAAAACAGTTCAGATCTGTTATATTGGTTTCAAATTTGTTTTCTGTTTTCCGGTTTCCTTTGGAGTCATCTACTGAGGGACTGAGTGAGTCATCATCTGCCAAGATTTGTGTTAATGATACGATGACTCTGTGCTCAAGAGCAAGACAAGCTTCCACATATGTGCTGTCTGTCTGTATTGTAAGACTTACTGACCTTAATGTACCTACTCTGCAAAGCTTATGTCGACCTTTCCAAATAACAATACAAAGCGTTATGTTTGCGATCACCTGTATATCAAACAGTACTAATAGATTTTTCATGGTTTAGCCCTTCTATTCTCCCTCTCTCTAACAGTCATATGCTTATGTAGAAGTAATTTTTGCCCACAACATTTTGAAGGGGCTATTGTGATCATGCGAGGATGCCGTATATGTCTTGGCTGGATTGCTAGATGGGCAGAAGAACATTTATTCACTCTACCAACAATATCTTGTATGGGAGTGATGAAGTTAATGAGCATTTGCATATTCAGTAAAATGTGATTACACCATAGTTGTGGGGGCCCATCTTAATTATGATAGAATTCTGTGTTACACACCTGACAAAAACCTGTTTTCATTTGGTTTTTAAAATTAACAAAACTGAAGTCTAATATACGCTAATAAGTTATTTTCACCATGTTCGTAACTTGGCACTAGCATTTGTCAAAAATTTTGTGCATAAAACTTCCACTAATTAAGAAATAAAGGGTCAAGAGTTCATTGTATTGGCAAGAATAATGTGTCCGAGGAAAGTAAAACATTTATTATGTCTATTCTATTACCCAAATAAAATGAAATAATAACTGAAAAAAACTGCCAAGTTATTAATAAAACAACAGTTGTTACGTCGTTATGCGTGCGTACTGTCGCCTCCGCGTTAAATGTTAGCTATGCGTCTGCCTAGAGTGGTGGTGACACGCACCACAAAAGAAGGTGTGCTGTTCCATCACGCATTAGGGCGTAATCGGCTAATCGCGACCACTAAGGTAGACCTAATCATTGTTTTGAGGAGTCCAAGGTGCATATATTGGAATCGAAACATGAAAATCATGAAAATGGATGATTTACGCCCAAAACTTTATTGGGCTCGCATGAGTTAAAATATGGCTCGCTTCGTCTCGGCCCCCCCCCAATATTTTGCAAATATAGCTCGATCAATAAATTTGGGCTTAATGATAAATTTGGATAAGAACCAGTGGGCAGTAAACAAACCATTCAAAGAGCGCGCTTTCAATAAGGGCAGTAGAGGTAATAGAATACAATTTTTACACAGGTGCGTTGCTTTCAGATTATATGAATGTCCCTGTGTGTCAGGTCATATATGGTTTCATATGGAAAAACATTGCATATCCAAGGACGAGTGAAATGGGTGTAACCAATGGAATCTCTTACAAAGGGGAAGAAACCATGAAAAAAGGATTCTCTTGGGAGATGCTTTTATCGGTGACTACTGTAGAATAAAATGTGTGACATACTGGCTGCCTTAGAAGCCATTAATTCTCAAGTTACTTGTTTATGATTATCCAAACCAAGGGTTATGCAATCAATAACCAAATAATATATATTATTTGGACACCCAACCCACCTTGTTCTTGTAACCCAGTAAACCTGAAGTATAAAAGTTAACATCAACATGCTTATGTATTAAATGTATATAAGATAAATTGATAACATTGTAAATTTAACATTATGATATAAAAACTTTTCAAAACAGTGAAATTTGAAAATCTACTAATCTTCCTTGTGTGAATGGTGGCTAAATACTATAAACATATCAATAATAGTTATTAATGTTTATGATGTTGGAAAAATGTTGAGTTATGGTTAAAAATGAAAACAATCTTAATGCAAATAATATTGAATTGAAATGCTTTTGGGCCGATGATATATTTTTGGGGGTAAATGAAAGACGAAATACCAGGATGATTAACACCAGAGGTGATTTTTGTCCCGCCGAACAAGAGGGAGGGGGGGGGGGGTGGGTGGTTGTACAGCAAGGGGGTGGGGATGTCTATGGAGGGTTGTTCAGGGAGGGGTGGGGTGTCTCGGGATGGTTGTCCGGGGAGGGGAGGCGGTGTTTGTCTCAGGGAGGGGTGGGCCTATGGTCAGTGGGTATGGGGAGGGTGAGGGCCTGTGTATGGGACATGACATGTCAGGGTGGGTGGTGGTCGCGGAGGGAATGTGGGTGGGGGTCATATTGTAGACTTATACATTGTAGTTGCAATTATCATGCATGATAGCGATCAAGACATCAGCGGGGACATATTTTACGCACCCGAGTAAATCCGAGAGTTCTGCTTGTTTTTTTAAGTTTGAGTGGTTGTGACGGGCCCATGATAAGAAACTTTTTTCCCCTTATAATGTTGTAGTGTGAAAATATACCATTGAGTTAAAGTGAGTTTTTAAATGTTTTCACAGCCGCCCCTTTGGTAGAGATATGCCTATTGCCCACCCTGACTCAGAGAAGCAAGTTGAAGCTTATATTAATAGAGCCACCAAAAAACATAATATTGGTAAGTGATGTACCATTCCTTCATGTTGGGGTAAAGGAAAAATCAGGATCAAATAGGAACTAAGCTACCGGGTATGACTACCCAAGCTGTCTTTGAAGCATTGGCCAATATCGTTTGCTGGTTTCTGAAAACTATTGGATTAGAGTAGTTCTTCCTTGTAGTGTTGACAATTTTACATCAAAACAGTGTGACTGTGTACATTTTTTTATACCATGAAAGACAATTTTTGCCTGTTAGTAGGTAGGAATTATGATTGTCGCTTGTAACAGCCACAATCTTGCTGACATTTTTCACCAGAGTGAAACAGACTGCCTTCGGCACGCTTGTTATAATATGAGCGTGAGGAAGCAGTGCTTTGTGTTTCGTGCTCAAATCTTGAGGACTCAGCTGCTTGTGAAGGCAGCCTAGAACGAAGTCCCTAAATGCTGGAAGGCATCACAAGTGATTTTGACATGGGTTTCATGAGTTCCAGATTCGATTAATACAGTAATCACTAATGTACATGTTCTTATTAGAACACTGAAATCACAAGAACGTTTCTACATATGACCTAATGCAGCTTGGCAATTTTTTAATGAGCGGTGGGGATTCAGAGTTGTGTAGGTTGCAAAATTACGGGAATTGTCGAGCGGGAAGTCCATGGAAATGTTGGGAATTAACGGGAATTTATGGGAATCATAGGAAATTCGGGATTTGGGAATAACAAGCTTGTTTGAAATGGAGTATACTGTAAGGTCCTTTTTGTTCAGATTAGGAAATACGGAAATCTGTTTACAACTGAAAGTGCTACAGTTAGAACATAAATTAGTAGCATAAACAAACATGTTTAAACAAATGAGAAAGAATACCACCAACTTCTTTACAAAAAATACATGTTTGGTTCAGATTATTTGCCCATTCACTCACTAGATCCTGGTCTACATGTATAGTTTTGTATCCTGTTAAACCATTTAAAACCACCGGGGCAAGGTTACCTTAGATTTAGTGAGGAAATTATCTTCACAATCAACTTTAACTTAAGTGGTTTGAATTGCTCCTGTAACAGCATGAAATTTTCAGTGGAAAGTTAGCCAATTGAACTGCTTTTTTGGAAAAACAGTGGGTATGGGGGTCTGAGCAGAGGGTGCTCCCCTCCCCCGCCAGCCAACAAAATGAACTGACCTTTTGTTACAGGGTATATGGAGAAGGGCCCAAATTTGCCGCTCTCAGAAAATGCCTCGGATCCCCTTCTTCCCCCCATTTGCAAAGGTCTGTTACGCCACAGTTGGAAATCCAAATTTCCAATTTTTTCTCGTAGCCCATTTTAGGTTGATTAGGGATAAATGCTAATAACAAGACATGAAAAAAGTCGTGCTCAGATGCAAAGAAAAAAAAGAGTGGCTGGCATTTTAAGATATTTACAAGAAGGCTAGTTACACTTTAATAATTTGTGGAATATTCCTTGGTATTTTAGAATGTACCTACTTTGTGATGTAATACATATCATAAATCACATTTAAATTAACTTGAAAAAATGAACACAAAGTCTTCAAGTTTGTAAATTGTAATAAATGTTTTGCACAACAACAGCCTGCTAATTTTGAAAACACTTATTCCAACAAGAAAACATGGTGGTGCTGGGCCACCAATTGTATGCCCCCGCGCAATGGCAGGAATATTTAAAACATCAGAAAATAGCCACGAATGGAGAGATAAATAACATTTTCCAAAACAAAAAATGCATGTGTATGGGCACTTTATTGAAAATGATGGTATACATAGTTGGGATCGTAAACCTAACTCAAGTTCACTAGACTCTTGTTGCAAGTTACTGTAGTACCTAAATATTCGACTCGACCATCGTAATTGATGTCAGCTGTCAAGAATTGTCAATAGTTCTGAATAACTAGGCAAATGATATAACCAGGCACTGGTGGCACTTCGCCCAACTTGCCTGATATTGACCCCCACTTAAACACATGGGAATAGAACCTTGTACAGATCCAATATAAATTTGTTTAGAAATACAATGAAATACCAATCTATCTCACACTTGTATCATAATTTTACTTACAAAAAAAAATAGTTGTGTTTGCATTAATATTAGCATGTTCATCACAACATACGTAATTTTAGCACTGTTCATTCATTTTCATTTGTAATGAAAAAATTGTTATGACCCAGGGCTTTCGGCTTCAATCAGCAAAATACTCCTGCTTGTCAGTGTACTCACCATCTCAGCACAGCGCGCGGGCATATGGTTTAAAGATGGTTTAAGTCTCTATTATAGGGCAGCAGAAAGAAGAACCAAGACCTTTAAAAATATTTTTGTGGTAGTGAATTGGGAATGCCATTTGACCTTCACGTTTTGGATAGATTGTATCAATAGTGCCGGACTAGATATTTTGTTTCTGATAAAAATTGAAATAAAAGCTTTATTAATGGGCCTATGCAATATGTCATATTTAGCAACGCAGTACACAAGTGAAAGAAAAGGCCTAAGACATGTTTTGATTTTTTTGGGGACAAAATGTTTAAAACCTATTTTAAAAAATGCCAAAATGAAAATGCCCGCGAACGAAATTACAATATTCGGGCCTTCAAATTACCGGAAAGTTCCGGGAAAAAGTTTCAAAATTCCGGAAACTTTCCAACCCTTTGCAACCCAGAGTTGTGTGGCATGGTTTGACCGCTCATGTTTTTGTGGTTAAAATAAAATACCACAGCATAAATAAGATCACGAAGTCTTCCTCCATATGGGATAAATAAAATACTTCATCATCAGTGGTGAGTAGAATATTTGATTTGTATTCATGCCTGTCAATTGATATCCGGGCCCCCTTGGGTAACCCGGAGATGCTGGGACTTATTACTCTTAGCCGGGCTTTGGCTGAATTTTGTTGACCGGGTTGGTTTGTACCAGGTTTTACGAAGTTTGGGCCGGGGGTTTGTTAGAGATATTGCAACAACATTCAAAAATAGCCGGGACATTGGTGCGGGGGCTTCTGTACATGTATGACCAGGCTTTGGGTAGATTTGTAGGCTAGGTCCTCCCACAAGGGCTTGAATTAGTTTAGATCCGCTAAGTTCAAACTGGTTCGACGATAAGCAAAATCCACGGAAAAAATTCTGGCCCTTTGCATATTCCTTTTTGCTGTGGCCACATCAATTGTCAGTTGAGTAAAATGTTGTCTCGTCCCTGACTTCATGTTCTGCAAATGGCAGATGGTTCTCTCCTGCAGTCTGTTAGGGGCCCAACAGCAAGCATTGGGGATCTAGGAGAAGCCTTGACTTTAAGAAAGTTCCTCATCTGTAAACTGGGTCTCAGCAAGCAAGAGGTCTTTTCCTCCACCAAATGTCTTGTTCACTTGTGTGTCCTCTGTGGCCGCACGGTAAGACATTCTTACCAAACAAATGTTTACCAGTCGGAAATTTGCTAAACTTAAATCAAGTTAGGATTCCATGATGCACTGTTATCTCACAGAGATAATCAGGCAGCTGCTTAAAGGGTGTGCCAGTTGTGACCACTGACACCACTACCTGATGGATTCTACGGAATAAAGGCACTTATGTCCTGTAACAGGTGCTGAATTCATCAGGGTCATGTGTGTCCGTGGGTCACAAAATGGCCAAAACGCTGCTAAAACCTTAGAGTCGCCTCCACAAGTACCGTTTGTTAATTGGGGCTCAATGCTAAGGACTAAAAGTCTGGGTTCACGTCGGGCCAGCGCTCCGTTTGTGGACTATCGACAACCATTCAGTGGCCCTTTGTTATGTCTGTCAATTGACAGACTGCTTTCTATCAGCAGAGATCCATCTTGAGTTAATACATAGCTTCACAGCTCGCCCCACATCTGCTTTCATGCATTTTGTGCTGGTGGAAGTTTGGAAGGGAATGTTTTGACTCGTTCCCACCTAGACCTCAAGAACGTTCTTACCACTGTGGCAGTGCATAGTTCATGACATGTTCGGCAGGATAAGACACCATTTATACACACGGGGAGGTTCTGGATCCGGAAATATGATTGGAAAACCATTAAGAGCTGGATCAGCCAATCCTATTTCACCACATTCCTATTCTGAAGCGATCATGATACGTAGTGTCAAATGCGGCACTGAGATCGACAGCACAAGAAATACCCCCTGACTGTTATGAGTGAATCCATATGTCATTTTGACCACAGCAGGGCGGTTTCAGTACTATGTGCATGGCGGTATGCCGAGTGAAATGGCTCGCCAATAGCATTATTGTTCATGTGATAACAATGATAATTGGGGGATTATAAATCAAATGACAGGGGTATTTCGGTTATTGAGATTTTCGTAAATATTAGAAGATACAATCAATGTGGTATCAAATCGAAGGATATGAGTTGAACTTGCTAAAAAATGCATTTATGGTCAAGTTGTGTGTTATGATTGACCACCTGCTGAGTCAAAAGTGTCAATGCACCTGATTTTTTGCGCTATGGTAAATGACAATTTTATTTCCAATTTTTTCAAACTTAAGTAATCAGTACCAGGTTATTATCACACAAAAAAAACTTATATAGCTTGGTAAGCTGTAATTTAATGGGAGCTTTGGATATCATACTCTCCATGTTGCCATGGCACGGGTGCCAGATATTCCGATTTGCCTTTTGGTGGGACCTTGCAACTATGATTTTTTCAAACTTCAAGGATTATAAAAAAAAGCTCCCATTAAGTCACAGAAAAATGTTACAAGCAATATTTGGGCCTAATTCCCAGACTCCATTGACCATTCAGAACACAAAAAATTGAGAAACAGTTGCCAAACTGGCAAAAAGTAGCCGTTTAAAGATTACTTAAAAAAAGCATTTCTTTGAATATTTTAAACTGATTTACTGCAGGTTTTAGTGGAATTTCTTGTAATTCTGAGCGTCTATTCTTCCAAAAAAAAACAATATTTAAGCAGATTTTTATTACCTGGTATTTATAAAAGCCATTTTCAGTTCTATTTTGGCCTCTTTGGACGCGATGGCACAAAACAGAAAATCATCATCATAATTAAATCCGCCCGGAGCAAAATGTCTTCTTTTTGCTTATTCTTTGAGTTTTGCCTCTCTGTTTTCTGTCTGGCTTCTCATTTTCTGTTGATTTAGTCGCCGTTTTACTTATAACAAATGTCTTATTACACTTCCAGCTGAATTGCTGGTGCCAGTGGAGTATCCCGATATGACTCATTTACAATGCCGCGTAATGATGCACCTTCATTAAGCAGAATGTTCACACGTTTATTTCATGCCCCCAAGTATGCTTAGGAGCACGAACCAATACTAAACGAGATGACTCATTTGTGTGTTGTGTATATCAGGAAGACAACTCTTTACACCCAGATTTATCTTTGACAAATTGTCAAATGTGGGAGTAAGATGAAAGACAAGAACGGGGCATCAAGGTGGTGCCTTCTCTCTAATGTTTTCTCCTGTTCTTTGGTCTGGCACCAAGACATTGTCTCCATCTGGACAGTACTTATGTTTTATTTGGATCTGGTGTATCTACAGAGCTGGTGAAATACTGATTTATTGCATGCATTTTGGTTACTGCAGCGTCAATTTGTTCACTTGGGTGACAACCTGTTCAAGTTTCTTTTCTTTTGCATTGCATAATACTTCTGTAAGCGATCAATAAATGGTTCAGCAGTGGCATACCGACCGGGGGGGGGGGGGGCAAGGTTGCCCTCTGCCTCGAAAAAGGGGACGATTATGGGCAAAAATGTGCATTTTATCCATCTTTTCAGGGAATTTCAACCAAATTTCGGTCAATTTGGGCAAAAATTAAAGTAAATTTCGCATTTTTCAACGAACTAAGCGCATTTGGTCCATTTAGACTTATTTTATTGTTTTTTTTTTTTGTTTTTGTTTTTTTTGTTATGTGTGTTTTTTTGAGCAAATCCACCGGGAAGATTAGGAATTTTGCACCTCTGGCGGACGACTTGGAAATTTGCCCCCTCTGGAGCGACTGCCTGGTACGCCACGTGGTTAAGTAAGTCTCCACCGTCCTTTGAAACTTTGCCATCAGAAAGTTTTCCACCTGCTTTATGGATGGTCCTCAAATGTTTTCCAAGTCGCTTATGGACATGTCCTACACAGTTGATTTGCTAACACACACACAAATATGGCAGTTTTCATCTCATGCTCAGAGCTATATTTCTTGAAGGTGGGACTTTCAAACCCATTTTTTGTACTCTGGGGAGATTTAGCATTTCACCATAGCTTTCGCATCGTCGCAAAGTCAATATGGCCTCTGACAGCATTGTTATGCCTTAGAGTCACCATCGCTAAGCATGCTGTACTGCAAGGCATGATCGTTTTATATTTTTGCCATATTTCAGTGTTGAAATCATGAGCTGGTTGGGTAACACCTTGACAGAACGACTTCCATAGTACCCCCCCACCGCTACAGAATTGCGGGGTATCTGAGTGCATGGCTTATGCAACGACAACCAGCGAAGCTAGTGGGATCCTTCTGTGCACGTCTCTTCAAATGTCCATCTTCACCACTTGCGTAATGGCTCTATCTGACTGCCGGTTAGAAAAGAAATAGGAAAGAAATGGTATACTTGTCAACAAGTACGCTGAAATTTGTTGAAACCATCTACATCCTTACAAGAATAACTTGCTGCCAACGCAAGCCGGAACGCCACATGCAATGCAGGGATTAACAGGGATTCCACGCTCTCTGCAACTTCACACCTACGCCGTTGTTTCGCCCATGCATCAACACTCACTCTATCACTCACTGACTCAACGACACCTAGCACGAAATCAAGTCCATTTTGATGACATAAGAGTTTTGAATTGTCCACAATCATTACGTCAACCATCACTTATCTGAAGGCAGTCAAGGAATAATAACTTCGGGGCACCAGCTGTAACAATGGGGCGCGCATTACCTGTAAACCTCTTGTGTACCCTCACATCTTTTGTCTCGTCAATAATAAGTTCCACATAAATTTTGCTCTCATGAAGCTTCTTGTCGACCAAGTCAGTAATCAAAAATCAATTGCATTGAATCAGTCGTTTGTGAGAGTCCCGCTGCTGGGAGTAAACTTTTTTGTTGTGTCGAAGGCGATGGCACCGATTTCGAACTTCCTGTTAAATTAATAAACAAAATACATGGAAATTTATTGACACAAAAATTATTAGAAGATCAAACTTTTTACCAGGTAATAATACACTACAGTGGCTATGACCGCAATCCCCGCCTGTCCCCCACACTTACTGCCACCTGACCCGGGAACCTTGACACGTCTGTTATTATTCGTTACATTAGGCCCACCTGGGAATTTTCGGGGGGACTTTTAAAACAAGAGAAGTAATGGATGCATGTAGAAATGAAATACCAAACAAGATAATTTTACCTACATTTTTGTATTCAGGCAGTATTAACAATATTTTGTAAGGAATTCACGACATAAAACTAAACGTGTCCTCAGAGTAGATTTGTCTTGCAAATTCAGGAAACTTGTTAAAAATTGCCTTTATCTGTGTGTTTGATTAAGCTTTTCCCATTGCGATTTTTTCGTTGCGATCACGCACATCTTGTTAATTCCTGTTAGCATTTTTGTTAAAGATCTTCTACGTGAAGTTCGCCACTTGCATAAGGGCAATGAACATATCCACCCTCCTAGTATCAGCATTAATCCTTTTTATTTTTTTTTTTTTTTTTTTTTTTTTTTTTTTTAAGTTATATATTTTTTTTTTTTTTTACATTGAATTTATTCATGAAAGACATTCATTGTACACTTCTCATGGATGAACTAATCCCTCTTCCACCTCCCAAGATGTAAGTTGTCCTGTCAGGCCGATCCAAACACCGTGGTGAAAGTACTCCAGATGAATATCGTGCGACTCTTTGGATTGGAGGATCATTCCTTCTGTATGTGTTGGGGTTGTAGGATAAAGAGAAGAATTGTAGCTGGTATGTGCTACAGAGGTACAAGTGGTTCTACCTTCATCCATTCCCTGATCACTCAGAATGTTTCTTGTTGATGTGCTGTTTACAGGCCGGGCAAGAGTTTCCCAGAACTTCCTTAAGGGGGTATCTTTCACATTTTGATTGGAGCTTTGAGGACCTCTCTTGAAATCGTTTGCTGACTTTGCGTATTGTGTCTCACACCATCCAAATTGTTTTCCAAAACTTGGAAAGTGGATTCAGTAAGGGTCCTTTTCATTATGTGTCCATTGGGAGACAATGCCATTAAATGTCCTTTAACAGCTCCTATTACCCATCCAATATATATATTTTGTCCAATACAAAAGTTTGCAGTTCTTGTCCACTTCACATTTGATAATTGGGGGATTCTCTACATATAAATGGAATTGTCTAACCCATGACTGCCAGAATGTAATAGTCCACGCTATGGTGACACTACGTTTGTATGACAACATCCCAACCTGGTCCTAAAAAGTTAGTAGTAGTCGCAATACTTAAATTCTTTAATCTGAAATGCAATCTTCTGTGAGCAACCAAAAATAGGCTGAGCAATGAAATTGTACATTGTGGTTTGATCCCTATAAAACCATTTTAATGAGTGTTAAAGGTGAGTGACAACATTGAAAACCTTGTGCCCCCCACTTTGGTCCTATGAAAATTTAGGATTTTGGTGTTGGAACAGAATTTTTTCATGTTTTTCTCATCACCCCATGGAAAATACTTCTTGGGTGGTTATTAATACAGAAATGTCTTCAAATTGTAGTCACACACCTGTCCTATAGGCGCAGTTTCTACTTTCCAAACAACCTTGACTGATTTAACTCACACAATTGTGTTATCTGTGTTGTTTTTTCACGGATATGTTTCCATATGAAGGGGAAATGTCATGAAAAATGACATGGTCGGACACCCACTTTTCAGTTGGGGTTTGGCCATTTAGTGACAGTTATGAATTCAGCAGTTTTATAAATAAAGTGCATGTTATGTGCACCAAATGCTGTTAAGACGGTGAATTCATCCTGGTCACAGTGACCCAGGGTCACTTAATAACCAACTTGTTATGGTTGGTAGTGGCGCCAAAATTTGAGCCTGGGCAAATAAACATAAAGGCTGAAACCTTGCCTAGATCAAATGATTGCGTTTTTTTTTTAAAGAACATATAAATTATGCTAGCAACTGTACCTCAGGTTAAGAAGGCATCATTGTATTACCGTTATAATTTTCCTATGGAACTGTAAAACAGTGCTAGGTAACAATCCGCGAAAAGATATCCCAAGTCCTGGTTGGCCAAATATAGTCATTGTTTCATTAAAAATAGGAGAAATTGCTTGAAAGGGCTGGTCAGGCTAGCAGTGGCGGCCCACTTCTGGGAAAATCTGGTTTCACTGGAGTAAATATGGCAGCAGATTTTGCCTGATAAATGTTGCCCACCGAACAAAGACATTGGAAGAAGAGCGGCCTCTTGTTCTTACAGTAAGGTCAATCATAATGTATAGCCCTATTAGTTTAGACAAAAGGTGAAAATGTCTTCTGCATACATACCTACATTGCACCAATTAAAGCGGCACTGGCACATTTTCACAAAATATGTTAATTTTGTTCAATTTGCACTCACATGATAGTCTAGGCATTGGAAGAACAGAGAGAGTCATTTTGCACATAAGTTAATAACATACCCCAAAAACAGGGATAGGGACATTGATAGAGGATAAAGAAATCAGGTAATTGTAGGGCCAACTTTAAGTTTTTTTTTCCCATAACTTCAATCAACAATGTGTATTAGACATGAATATTTTGGACTTTTTGCTCAATGACATTAAAACCAAAAGGTTATAGACCGGTCAAACAGGTTTAGACCAAGTAAGGTAAAATCATCATACAGGTTACACTTCCTGTCATTTCAAATAAAGAAAATGAAAAAACCTCCAATTGGGGACAAAAAGTGTCACAACTGAATCCCCAAGTATAAGCGTTAATTTAACAGTAGGTTACACCTTCCTGTCATTTCAATAAGAAAATAGAAAAGGCGCCAATGGGTGGGCGAAAAAATGTTTTAAAAAACATGATCCCCAAGTTAAAAGCTTTAATTTGATGTCCGTAAATCTCTCCTGTCATTTCAAATAAAGAAAATAGAAAAAACGCCCAGTTGGGCGCAAAATGTCTTAAAACTGAATTCCCCAATTTTAAATAAGCTTTAATTTATGTAATGTTACATACACCTTCCCGTCTTTCAAAAAATAACGAAAATAAAAAATAATGTAAAACTGCATTCTCTAAGTTACAGAGCTTAAATTTGATGTACGTAAATCTCTCCTGTCATTTCAAATAAAGAAAATAGAAAATACGCCCAGTTGGGCGCAAAATGTCTTAAAACTTGAATCCCCAAGTTTGAATTTAATTTAATGTAGGTTACACCTCCTGTCAGTCAAATAAAGAAACTAGAAAATCCATTAAAACCTCAGCAGCTCTAAGTTAAGAGTAATTTGAGTACGTAAAACTCCTGTCATTGAAATAATAGAAAAAAAACGCCCAATTGGGACAAAAGTCTTAAAAACTGAATCCCCAAGTCTAAAGCTTTAATTTAACGTAGGTTACACCTCTGTCATGTAAATAAAGAACAGAAAAGGCGCCAAGTGGGGTGGGCGAGAAAAAAAAAAAATGTTAAAAAAGGGATCCCCAAGTTAAAAGCTTTACTTTGATGTACGTAAATCGCTCTGGTCATTAAAAAAAGAAAATAGTAAAAAATTATTTTGTTGTTTTTTGGTTTTGTATTTTTAAAATGAATTTCCAAGTTATAAGCTTTAATTTAATGTAGGTACCTTCCTGTCTATTCAAATAAAGAAAATAGAAAAATATGTAAAAATCTGCATCTGCTAAGTTACGAGCTAAAAATTGATGTACGTTAAAAATCCTGTCATTTCAAATAATAGAACAACGCCCAATTGGGCACAAATGTCTTAAAATGATCCCCAAGTTTTATGAACTTTAATTTAACGTCGTGGTTTCACCTTTGTCATTTCACAAAAAAGAAAAAGAAAGGCACCCGATTGGCGAAAAATATGTAAAAACTGCATCCCCAAGGTAAAAGCTTTAATTTGATGCAAGTAATTCTCCAGTCATCAAATAAAGAAAATAGAAAAAACGCCAATTGGGTGCAAAATTCTAAAAACTTTAATTCCCCAAGTTATAAGCTTTAATTTAACGTAGGTTACACCTTCCTGTCATTTCAAATAAGAAAATAGAAAAGGTGCCCATTGGCGAAAAATATGTAAAAACTGCATCCCCAAGTACAAAGCTTTAATTGATGTACGTAAAACACTACTGGCAGTTCAATAAAAATAGAAAAAACGCCCAATTGGGCGGCAAATGTGTTAAGAAGGAATCCCAAGTTATAAGCTGATTATAATGTAGGTTACACCTTCCTGTCATTTCAAATAAAGAGTGTACCTAAAATTTCGTCTTAATAATATCCCTTCCAATTTTTGGCCTTTCACCCAGGTCATACCTCTTGCTAACCGTAGTTTAACTATACGTGGGGCCGATCATTTTAGTACCTATACTCTCCTATTCGTTACTCACCCCTTATCTATCCCTGCAAACGTTAACCAAACTCCCTTTCCTGATCAAGAATGATTTTAAGCATGTAAAACCTGCAATGAGGTTATTCTTTGTATGAAATTGCATCGCATTACACACCCAACACTAAAACTCCAAAATTAAGAGTAGTACGTAGATCATTTTCATAAAAGAAAAACATTTAATGAAATTGACCCTCAGATATAGAAATAGACTCCTTCGCAATTTGAGAGCAGTGGTTCTATAGACGGGTCGCTAAGGCGACCCGACAAAAATATATATGTGATGCATTGGGAAAACCTGCCACATGGTGGGAATTTATATTTTGAGGGTTTTACTATGCGCTGCACAGAGTTTGAAATATAAGTTTCCATAACTGTTTACTTTTTCTTTGATACACACGCAAAGTTACGCCGTATACAATCTGACAAATAAATAAAGTACAATATAAAAACAGATTTTAAGCTATTTTCTTTATTTTTTCAATAAGGTCTGTGCGAAATGTGACACGGTTTTCCCGATCACATCACCTATTAAGATTAAATGGAAACGTGTCTGATCATTGTTACCGGACGAAACTGATAAAAACTAACATTCTACCTGTAAAGTAACAGCTTGTTGAAAGTGTGCGTGGGAATAGAATTTTGGCAAGGAAGAGCATGTCCACATTTCAGATTCATGGAAGAATTCACGCCCTTCTACTGTAGTTGCTATAAGGACGTGGCCAACGGTGTCTTTCTCTCAGACGGTCCTCCTCAACAAGTTGCAGTGTCCAGTGGTTGCTCTTTTCATGCCGCTAAAAAGCAGAGTATTGGAGATTAGTTGTTCAAACGGGACAGCATCTTCTTGGCTCCGCCTTAACATGTCACAACTATTTTGCAGACCCTCGGAACGTGTTTCGATCGGCATCGAACCCTTTTCAAGTCAGAAAAGATCCCGGTGGCATATCTCGCGAAAGTTGGATGAGAGTTGGCTGAGCTGCTTCAACTGCCATAGTGTAAAGAAGAGGGGTTGGTTTACTGGCATTTCTCAATCAGGCTGATTTTGCCTTCAAATAAACAGGGCATTTCTGAAGATTACTTTTTACGTAGTTGAAATGAACTTTGCAGGAGATGAGCATTAGCAAAACGATGTGGACTTGTTATTAAAGTATATCAAAAAGGTTAAAGGTGTTCAAGTTAATTTCATACCATCACCAACCTAATTAATTATTAGGTGATCTTTCTTAATAGAATGATTCACACATTATTTAGTCTTGATTCTGAGTACGTATAACCTTGATTCTTGACAGTTATTATTTTAGATTATCCCAAAGATAATCTCTACTTCTTTTAATAGCAACTACATTCAATTCATGCACCATTACTTCAAAGGAGCCACCGTACGCGCCCTTCAAACATTACTTGGATTGCTGGTAAGGGATACCCCTGCGCCACCGCTAATAATTAATGGGGTGGGGGGATTTGATAAAAATAAAAGAAGACCCAGATATTGGACATGCAATAGATTAATTTATTTTGGTTTAGCAAGCATTAGTGATCGAGTGACAGCAATTTTATTTATGATGCTTGTGAGGATTTCGATTGCGATTGGTAGGTGACATTGAATAAAACCTTGTACATAAAACCTTATGCGTGATGGCGCTCATTGGTGAAAAAGCAAGCATACTAGGGGAAAAGCCCAGCGTCTCGGCCCAAGGTTCGGGTTATCGGAAATGTGGTTTCACTTTGAGTTAAAATTTTTAATGTCATCCACATCAAAACCAATGGTTTTGATGAAGCTTTTCTCATATGCTTGCATGCATTCAGTATGGCAATTACAGTTTTGACATTTTGTCTCAGTAGGAGTTTTCTGCAAATCCAGGAACTGACAAGGCTGGTTAAAAATTGCCTTAGCTGTGTTTGATAAAGCTTTTCCCAGTTGCGTAATTTTCTTTCGATCACACTCTTTCGTAATTCCTGTTACATTTTTTGTTTGATGATCTTCTATGGTTGAATCTCACCACTGGAAGGGCAATGCACAAAATCCACCTTATATCTTCATCAGTCCTTTTTTACATTTGCATTTCAGAAGACATTCAGTGTACACTTCTCATGGATGAACTAATCCATCTACACCTCCCAAGATGTAAGTTGTCCCATCAGCCCATCCAAACACCTTGGAGAAAAACTCCAGATGAAGATGAAGATCGTGTGACTCTTTGGATTGGAAGATCGGTCCTCTGTCATTGGGGTTGTAGGATCAAGAGAAGAACTTGTACTCGGTCCAGCTCAAAACTTATAAGTAACAATGCGGGTGTATACATTGTACCGACTTTCGGCGTGTGCGTGTGCGAAGCACAAGCGCACTGCAACTGGAAGGCGGCACTGGGTATACGCGCGCATTGCCACTTCATACTT
>JAMKCH010051051.1:0-10176 GCA_023653785.1 Ophioderma brevispina
TGCGGGAGAAGAAGGAATTCATTAGATTTTCCAATGAATGCCCCTTTAATTGATAATGGTAGCATTTGAGGCCTCTAATCTGTGAACACCTCGTATGTAGCATGCACTGGTGGATCTTGAGATGCGAATCTGGTAATGAGAGTCTTTGATTGTATGAGAATGAAGGAAATATAATCCAAATTTCAGAGAAATGCCCCTTTAATTGGCATACCTTGACCATTGATCCCAAACAGTGAACACCCTATATGCGGCATGGCGGAAGTGGTTCTTTTGAACAAATTTGGCTGAAATCGGCCCATGCGGTTAGCACTAGATAGCACGCACAGTGGGCCAGATTTCTCGATTTCGGTCAATATTTAATAACATCGCTACGTTGAGAGGTTGGCCATAAAAATTTGTACTATGGGGGCTTTGTGATGCTGAATCCGAATCTTGACTGTTATTATGCTGTCAGATTAACCGTTTGAGCATACAGGGTGTCCCAAAACATCCACCTCTCGATATCGATCAATAATTTAATAAAGCATCTTTACCGTGAGAGTTTGTTATCAAATTTGGACTAGGGTTTTTTGGTGATGCTATTATGATGTCAGATTAACCGTTTTATAGTACAGGGTGTCCAAAAAAAATAAACCAACCACCAAAGAGCCCTTCATTTTATACTTATATTTGAATATATGTAAAAATATTTAAGAAAACATTTATAAACTGCAGATCATTAGCTTTTAAAAACCGAAAACAGCTTTCGATTGGGGTAAAAATGGTTGAAACTAAAGTCGTTTAAAGACAAAAACCGAAATGATATTCTATCGGGCAATGCTTGCAGATGGTAAAGGACCACAGTACTCGCAAACAAAATTCCATTAGCAGTTTATAAACAAACTAGTGTTTCTCTTGATAAAATATTTGATACTTTAATATCAATATCAAAAATTCCTAGATAATGCGATCTAAGTCATAAATAATAGTACTACACTCTTTCCCATAGTTGGCATTTGATATCAACTGAAAACATATCTGTTCGATCACTTGCACCTCCTAAACAGAATGTAAGGCAACAAAAATTCATATTATGTGTAAAGGTCTGTAAAATCGGGTAATAATTTTAACCAATCGACATCTGATACTGGAAGGAAGTTTAAAAGAGGTCTTTTTCTTGCTGCTCTTGAAAAAGTCCATATCAGAATGAATGAGAGACTGAAGTTCTGTTCAACTGTTACCATTCTCTCCTCATACATTTGACCACCTTTTTTTCAAAATTGAAACATGTAACAAAAAGTGACACCAAACCGGATTTTCCTATCTTGCGGAAAGGAAAATGGATTTGCATATTCCAGATTGGCAAAATGCACTATCGCGATGAATGTGAAACACCAAAAACAATGATTCTAAAAAGACCTTTTTTGGAAGCCACTTTTATTTAGACACCCTGTATTTGAGATATGATTAAAAAATAATATTAATTAGAATAATAATATTGATCCGTGGAAAAATTGTGAGATAATAAAATATTCGATAGGGTATTCAAGAGTAATTCTAAAAAAAAACATAGCAAGATTGTTCGGATGTATGAGAGTTAGCTTTCTGGGAGCATGGCCTTGCTGTCTGCAGGAAAGCTCAGCTTTCTTCGTTGTCCTTGACATGAACCTTCTCAAGGATGCAATGTATGGAACAGAATGAGCCATTAGCCTCTGCATGAGATCCTCGTTAGTCTTCATTCGGTAGACCTTTCTAGTGAAGAACTCTCGGAAGTTATTGACCTTCTTGTTAGACGCATCTTGTGGCTCTTCACTTAGCATGCCAATGGGCAGCTCCTTGGACCTGAGGACTTGATGCGCATGCAACAGAACCTTGTGAAACACCTTGTGGCATATAATACCAATCACAGCGGCTTGTATAGAGCTTGTATATTACCATTTGAAAGAGTTTAAAGCCTGTGGGCGGCACTGCATAGGCCCTATATATGCCCACCGCATGCCACGAGCAGATTTTTCTTCATGAGGGGCGTTAGAACCGACCCTCTAGATCCCTGGGCGGCGGCTGGTGGCAGCCAAATTTTGTTGTATCATTCACCTTTCATATAGGGCTGAACTTCAGTGGTGGTTAGAAGGCAGGTGCCGGCAATTATTAGGCAAAAAAGTAACTAGTCATTTTATAATCGAATGTGCGAATAAGTGATCAACTTCGACTTCTTGCCTAATATGCACTCCAATTCCAAGAGAAAAAGATTACTGAAAAGTGTTTCAGAGACAGGTTGTATGGATAAAAGGGCAAGTATAAAATATATAAAAGACAAGAGGTTTCCAGAGTTCATCCATTATTAAGGCGTGATTTTGATCACACAAGTGAAAATCTGGCAATAATTTTTACCGCATTTGGGAAATAACAGTACCATGAAAATTTACGTTATGTGTTTCTGTGACTTCAGTTATGTGTTTGGGCTACCCCGGGATTCCATAGAGTCAAACATTTCAGATTTACTAATGTCTGGATTGTCTTAAGGGTATTGGAAACATAAAAATATGACATTGAAGGGTCTCGATTGTTGAATTATTGACACCCCCTGGCAAACGTGCACTGGTAGCATTTGAGGAGTCGGGCCAGGGGGCACTCCTATTTTCACTCAGGGACCCCATTGTTCAGAATATATAGCAAATTTGTCACCACATAAACCCTATTTTGGTCAATTTGGCTCTCACCCACCCAAAGACCACTATATGTTTTGCATGTGCACTAGCGGTTACTGATTTCCCCTGAGTTACAAAGAACTGCCAGCCTTACACCTGTGTTCCACTTCATATGTGAGTGCCTCCCCATGCTCCCTCTACGTCCCCTCCCCGCGTCCTCACGAAAAGGAGCGATTGCCAGAAAGAAGAAGAAACTTGAGTAACCACAATATGTTAGCTGGCTTTTATACCAGCTAACACTAGGGCTAAATGTGCTTCTGAAGAAGCACTAATGTCAGCATGCAAGTTTCATGGACCTTTGACCCACATCTATCGACCTGCTAATTTGCGCAGATAAGTAAGAGAAATGTTTATGTAATTTATAGGTTTTCAAAGAATGAACCTTAATCAGCGTGGGCGTTATATGCCTACTAACCCTCATATAGGACTTGTTTGGCAGTGTTTAATGTTTTTGGACCAACTTTGGGGATCGACCACTAGATTGAGACTGAAGAAGTTCTGAATTTCAAAGAATACCCCTTTAATCAGCCCAAAACATGTCTTACACCCCTATCTGTGTACTCTTCTATATGGTCCTTGGATCAGATGATCTTCAACTTAGTGATCATATAGCATTTGATTTGAGACCAAAGCAGCAATTTACAGATTTTATTGAAGAACGCCATTTAATCGGCCTACATGACCTTTGACCCCAACCCAATGTGTTTACATCCTTAGAATATTGGCATCAGTGTTCTTCAGACCCAACTTGGTGATCATGAGCAATAGTTTGAGGCAAGAAAATGTGAATTTATAGATTTTCAAGGAATTGCCCTTATCGGCATACCTTGTTTTTAGCCTAAATATGGTACGCCCTATATAGCAATTTCAGAGAATGCCCAGGAATTGGCATACATTGACCAGTTGATCCAAAACGTGGTGAACACCATATATGCCCGGCTTGGGTAGGTGGTTCTTCTAAACAAATTTGGCTGAAATCGGTCCCCCCATGCGTTTAGCCTAGATAGCACTGGTAGCATTTAAGCAAATTCAAGCCCCCCTGGGGGGGGGCACTCCTATTTTCCCTCAAGGACCCCATTGTTCAGAAAATATAACAAAAATTTGTCACCCAAAAAAACCCTATTTAATGGTCAATTTGGATCTCCCCAAAGACCACTATTTATTGCATGTGCACTATGCTGTCACTGATTGCCCTGAGTTCGAAAGTGCCAGCCTTACACCTGTGTTCACTTATACATGTATATGAGGCCTCCATCGGAAAAGGAGCGTGCCAGAAAGAAAGAAGAAGAAAACTTAGTAAACCACCTATGTTAGCTGGCTATACCAGCTAACATAACAGGAAAAAAGATAAGAAGAACCATCAAAAACAGACAAGACGGCTGCGGCCCGTTTCTTGTTGTAAGCAGAAGAGGCAAGATCTTAGAATTCTAATAATTGAAATAACCTTTTCAATGGGGCCAATCTACACGGCAGCGTAGACTGAGTCCCTAGTCCTCCGTTCGCGGCGCACTTTTATTACCCACACAGATGATCTTTACGGAGCGTTTCTGCTGAACGGGGACTGAGAAAAATACTACGACCAAAATCCGGGGGGGGCACTTCTCCGACTCAGATTCTTGATGCAAAAAATCATGCGCAGTAGGGACGCTCTCTCCTAATGAATAATAATGATGATATCATGGGCGCGGCAGGGAGTTGGGCACCAGGCCGGGGGGTCATCCTCCTTGGGCCAGGCATGACTTGGCAGAGGCCGATCCGACAAAAAGTAAAAAAGAGGAATTCAGAGAAGTTTGTTTTCATGGAATGGATACGCCGCACCTTGACGTGTATTTGTTTGTGTTGAATTATCCTGCTCGGTTCATGGAACATGGGCATGTAGTTGTTATGTGGGGACGAAACAACATCATTCTCTGTCATGTCTGCTAGTCATATATAGTCTTTTATCTCTTGGTAACTTGAAGGGTAAAGAGTCAAGAGCGATTGATTGTTGCCTTCGTCGAAATTGGAATTAAATTTGTAGCCTAGACTAATACTACCTAGGAGTTACTGGCATGCTGGCCTAAGGCTAAGCCTAGGCTAAGAAGGCTAGACTGTAAAGACTAGGCGTAGCTGGGGCCTAGCCCTACCTTGCCTGCTAACTTGTCCACCTTAGCCTAGACTCAGTAGGAACGAACCCCAGCACAACCCGACTCCCGATAATAAAGCAAAGGGGAATGCATGACAGTGTGATTACAAGCTTAATTTATTAATGGTAGGACACAAAACTCCTCTTAATTATCTTGCAGTTTTTGTACAGGTTGTGATTCAAAACACATTGAACAGGGCGACATGAAAATGTTGCGATTATTGATTTTCGTGAGTGCAATTCCGCTCCTGCTGAACTAGGGTTTGATTCATAGATCGAATGGGCTAGCCAAGACATGTAGCTAGCCATGTAGCACAATCTTTTGCTACTTGAGTTTTACATGTTTAGCATCTTCATTCTTAGCGGGCCTATTCTGAGGACAGAGATTGCCCGTAACTTAAGCCTTTTTTAAGGGGGGGGGGCAAGGGTATGACGTTATAGCTACAGTATAGACCCTGTACATGTACTACTAGTCTATGCTAGGGCCAGGTGATTAGAATAAGAACATATGTTTTGCATCGAGTTGTAGGATAGCCCATAGAAATGTGAAGCACCAACTCTAGTCTAGGCGTCCATTAGCTATTCAACATGTATACCAAGTGACAATGTACAACTATTAATTCATTACTAAGGCTAAGCCATGATATCACTGCATGCAGGATCTTTAGAAGCGGGCACGGCCCATACAATGGCATGGGAGGATGGCAATGCCATATTCAGGGTATGATTTATAGCCCTGGTTTATAGGTCCAACACCATAACAAAGTATGGCCTAGCTGCTAGAATAGGTGATAAAAGCAAACAATATCATTGCATATTCGCCTAGTAGTTGTAAGTATCAGTCACATTGTTAGGCATATAAAGCTAGCTGTATGAAAAATTAGCCTATAGCTGGTGTTTTGGTCTAGCATTCAAACTTGTTTTGGACCACACGAACTAGGCTAATAAAAAAAAGTTTTATCCTGACCCATGTCACAAGGTTTTGTTTTTTAAACTTGGAGAAAGAAGAGGTTTTTAAACATATTTTCACATTGTTAAAATTAGGCCACCTGAGATAGGCCTAGACTCAGATGCAAGCAGTCAGTACATCCAATCGGTTCGGGTATCTGGGGCGCCTAGGCCAAGTACGGTTACCCCCCCCCCCCCCCCCCCCCCCTACCCAAAAACGTCTAAAAGTCATTTAAACAATGGACGTCATAGGCAGTAATTCACACAATTTATTGCTGAAGCATTATACTAAAAATGGACAGTTTAATTTTAATAGGCATGGACCAAACCCTTAATTTTGTAGTCAACATGATAGTCTATGTTTAAAAATGGAAGGCCTAGCTTTATGAGATTTTTGCATATTAAAAATGTTTTGTATCATTATTTATAGGCTTTAGTATTTTAGGTTTGTAAAAAATAATCAATTCTGTGTAGCTTCTCTGGTCACGTTATTATAACTCGACCCGGTCACTTTGAACAGGCCTGAAAGAATGGTTCGAAAATAAATATTTTAAAAAGGGGTGGCCCAATTTAATTAAAATCTTTTTGACCATCAGAAATTGAATGACTTGACCCCTAGGCCTACCCCATCTTGTAAAGTTTCACCCCATATTTTCAACCCGTTTTAGTAATTGGTGATCTTGTAAATCATTCATTGCAAAATTATTTTATGGCAGGACCAAATAAAATGCGAAATCGTTTTTCTAAATAAATGCGATAATAGCCCAACCGAAATAGTTTTGCCTCTAAGAATTTTATATTTACATGAAAAGAGGAACAATTCTGACACCAAAATGTTGATTACCTTTGGTAAAAAACTGAGGTCCAGGGACGAGGGTATGTATACCTTCTTTCAAAAAGGGGCATTCTGACATACGGCTCTCCCGACTCAACTAAAAATAGGTTTTAGTATGGTTCTGTGTGCCTACTTTGATGTGCAAATTCGATTTTTACTTGCCAGAAATAATTCGCATTTTTCTTGATCAGTAAAAAAAAATGTAAAAAAATCTCTTGAGAAAAACTAAGTCTTAGCTTAAAAAGAAATGTGGTAAAAATGTGAATGTTTACACCTATGCGGCGGGAAGCTGAGGGAACTTTCTTGTTTTCTGGCCGAATCGACCAATTTATCATGTAACGTGTAGAAGTGGCAAAGACTAGTATGGAAAGTGAAATTCTCAAAACTCACTAAAACATCCGTATTTTAGGACCACCAGATGTTTTGTTTGGGTGTTGGTCAGTCCTGATGGGAGTGGGGCGACGGGGAGTTCCCTATCAAAAAAAAAGTAGTCAAAAGTGGATTTTTACTACATTTCTGGAGCCAAGTCGTTATTTATTTTTACGTAAATTCAGTTTTACTCATAAACAAACCAAATCATATGCAAAATGCAAGTAACTGATATAGCAGAAAGTAAAAAAGAGAAAACTAACTAATCTAGCTCAAAACTAAATAAACTACTAATAAATAAAATATTACAAAATAAAATACTGCATTAAATAATGCATCAATAATCTAACTAACTGGATAGCGCAAATAACTGAATAAATAACTAACTAAAATAACCAACGGATAAACATGAAAAAACTAAAATAAGTCTTAAAAGTGAATGAATATACACACAACACACATACACCGGGAACACAGAATAAATTTAAATTATCAAAACTTAATTGGTTTAAAAACGACTATAATGGATGAAAATCTGAAGGAATGAAGTAAAAGAAGATCAGAGAACAAGATTGTAATGTAATAGTCAGTTCATAAAAAAACCCTAACAAAACCCCACGACCAAAACCCCTAAAGGAGCATTCACCAAACAAGAACTTTCGCACAGCTCGTTGATAGCGAAAGTTCCCGCTAATTAATGCGCCGCAACGTCTGTTAAGAACGCGGAGCGCACCAGGCTACGCAGATAAAGTGGTGAAATTATTCATGAGCACAGAGCGGCCCCTATTCGAAACGGATTTTTTCAGTCGTCAACCATAGCACCCTGCAGGGCGTGCGTATATGTTGAACTACGGCGGAAAGGGATTCAGTCTAACGGCCCCCAGCGCAGATCCAGATCGGATCCGTCTCGTATCCCGTTTGCGTCTACACGGCAACGGCAAACTTGATCCAGATCTGCAAAGCGTGCATGGTTGTGCACACGCGTTGGTTAGTGTCGCTGCCTTTATCGCGTACTTTTAGGTTACGCGTAAGTATTCCTCGATCACCAAGATTACGTGTAGCATTTGTACACTTTACGCTCGAAAGGTCGCTGTACTTTCGCACTCACTGCGCAGTGTAGAGTTCTTATAAACGGTCTCCTGTGATCCTGGATTCTCGGGGAAACGGATCCGATCTGGATCTGCGCGCGCTGCCGTGTAGATTGCCCAATCTCAGACTGGTCTGTAGAGTTTCTATAAACGGTCTCCTGTGATCTGGATCTCGGAAACGGATCCGATCTGGAATCTGCGTGCGTGTGATTGCCCAATATCAGAACTGGTCTTTGTCGCAAAAACAAAGAAGGTGTAATGTCTAGAGACGCTTAACCGTCCGTAGTATAAATGAAAAAAGTGTACAATTTTTAATCGGCTATAACTCGGTCAATATGTGTCCCTTTGAAAGCTTTGGGGTGGTCGTAAAATCTAAGGAAATGTAATTTTCTGATGTGTATTAATTTGCATGGTTTACTCTTTTCTCTCTTTCGTGAAATAGAGGGCTCCTTCGATGGTTTCTTTTTTTTTTGAGACACCCGGTATTTATACAAACGACTTCCATAAGCGGGTAACACGGGAAACTCTCAATGTTGTACTTAATCGTTCGTGTAAAATATAGCGCATACTGACCACGATGACAATGATTAAGACATACAACCCTTACAAAATTTGGGCTCCTTACAATTCCTTTAATTAGTCGACAATATTTTTTATAGGTCGACACATAATGGTTGTTAACTCAATTTTTTGCACGGAAAAACCTCATCCACGTGTAATATGTTGAGGAAGTTGAAACAAAACATTGTAACCTGCCTGTATAAAACATTAATAAATATTATGCATTTTGCAACACACAATTGGCTACTAGAACTGTCCACAAATTCAAAGCTCGGGAATATTTTCAATGTAACTGTGAATGTTTTCATCCCTTTATAAAAAAGTTTTGGAGGACATAAAAGTGGTCAATAATTTTATGACATCATATTTTTCTTTCTCGTGTATAAAAACTTCTCCGGTATACTTCCCTATTCTTTATAATAATGTACACCGCTTAAATATATATCGAAATTGAAACCAATTAGCAGTTAATATGGGTAATACACTCAATATAACCAACATGTAAACAATCTTACGCTTATTCAGACTTCCCCAGAAAATATCAATTTGTTCCTGAAAGGACTTTTTAATGCTGTATTAGTAATCATTTAGTTGAAAAATATCCAAAGTTGAACCCTATACAGAAACAAAATCTCGGTTCTCGGCTTTCCACGATTCGTGACGGGGGCTCGTTAGGTTCCGTACGGAACCCATATCAGACGGACCTGCAGTGTTAGAAACTTTTGTCACCTACCCCAGGCCCCTGTTTAAAATTACCCCAGGGCCCTTGAACTTATGTCCACACTTTATTGACCTCCGGGCCCAGAGTCTAAGGTCTTAACTGCCACAATGTCCCTTCTCAATTACACACAAGATCCCTTTTCATCTGTCTCAGATCCCCTTCCAGCTGCCACCGAGCATCCATCAAGGAACTAAAACTCTCCTCATCTAACACAGGTGCCCTTTCCAAACTATCCAAATATGGCCAAATTCCCAAATACTGAGGGTCTCCGGTCAAGACAAAGGATCTTTTATGAATAAACCCAGATTTATTTCCCAATTACCCTAGGCAAAACTTCCCCAACTATCCATGTTCTCCATTCCAAACCACCCCAGGTTTCCTTCCCGAAAACAACCCCATTTCATGCCGCTACAGCACTCCAGCACTTAGTTACTAATTACTTCCAGTTGAAGCATAATTTAGTTTTTGAGGTCCATTTTGGGAAATTGTTTGCCTCAGAAGACTTACTTTGAGCCGAATTGAGTTCTAAAGCCTTACCATATTCATCCAAATCCCATTGGATAAGGCCCTAATTTAAAAGACAAAAATCAGTTCCCAAGTCCCTAAGTTCAAAAGTCGGGCCAACACACATCCTTACCCAGAGTGCCCCCCGGTCTCTCGCCCCCTCCCTCACACCTCTCCCTTTTATCCTCAGCTGAATTTGAGCCAAATTTTAGTTCTAAAGCTCCAAGTTTCCTCCAATTTTTTTTTAATTTAAGGGCCCATTAAAAAGACAAATCATTCCCAAGCTCTTAAGGGGGTTTGGAGCGAGATTCGGTAATTATGGGGTAACTAATGCGACT